>JABUQX010014613.1:40000-71704 GCA_015478945.1 Trachelipus rathkii
ATTTTATATAGAGAGAAATTCTACATATATAATCACATATATTTTTTGTAAAATATAATATATATATTATATATATATATATATATAAATATATATATATATTATATATATATATATATATATATATATATATTATATATATAGTAGTAGTATAATATAATATATAGGATATATATATATATATACTATATAACTATATGATATAATATATATACGTTAATATATATAATATATTAATTATATATATATATATTATATATATATAATATATATTATATAGTATATATATATATTATAATATATAATATATATATATATATATATATAATATGATATATATATATAATATTATATATAGATAGTCGATAGTGTATATCCAACAGGTATACCTGCATTTTCAATACTGCGCACATGAAAAGTGTGCAAGCATTTCCGGTATCAAAATGAAATGCGCTGGGATAAGTAACATTATCCAAATTATATCAGGCATCATATTTGCCTAACCCCTAAAGAAGTATAGGAACATTTTAATGCCGGAAAAGAAAAAAAAAATTCGTCTTCCCTTTAAAAAGGGATATCTTAGGAAGCTCAATTGGCTCAAGGGATGTTAGAAAGGTTTTTTGTCTTTGAAGGAGGAGGTAAACATGTAAAGAGCACAACGAAATATCAAAGCAAAATAATTAAAATAAGACTGGGAGATATTTTAAATTGGGAAATCAGTTACCAATATGGAGTAAAATTAAGTAAAAATTTTATATCTCGACTTTTTCTTAGCCTAAGAATTTATACTTCTTGAGTTATTGAATCTTTATAATATTATTTTTATTAAAATTTATTCATCTGCAGTATCAGTGCATTTAACTAATTTCTCTTTTATTTTACAGAATTTAATTAATTTGTATTATATAATATTTAAATATTAGATGGCATAAAACTATTATAAAGCCAGTTTTAATTTACAATGGCTGCATCCAGAATGATCAAAATGGCTCAGAGAAGCGAAATCGGAACATTACGCTTTCTGCATCTAATGCAAAAAAGAATTCTGCCTTTCCAAATATGGCAAACCAAGATCCATTAAAAGTCATGCAAGTAGCAAGAAACACCAGAGCATCACTAAATGCTTAAAATCCAGCTCGCCAGACATGATGAACAATTTTGTTAAGCAAAGTACTGGGTACTGTTCAATTGATTCTAAACAGTTGCAAACGAATAATTCTGCATCAAGTTCTTGTTCTCAGGGAGCCTCTATTGGTTCTAAAACTTCGGATGTCTCTTTTTAGCAAGCAAAAGATGTAAAAGAAAGCTGAAATATAATGTGGAGTTTGGACTGGTATTCAAAGCTCATATTTCCAAAGAGGCTTCTAAGTTGTTGCCAAATACTAATTTAGCCAAGATGTTTTCTGATTCTCAGATAGCTCAGATGCCTTTGGTGTGATGGCAAAGATTAAATCTTTCCTATTTTATGTGTAACTTGGTTTAGCTCCTTACTTTACTGAAAAAATGCCAGCTGTATTGAGGAAAATGTTGTCCTTTGTTTGATAGCAGAAATTAAATACCTGTTCCGAGCTCCAAGATTGATTGAATTTTGGAAGTTTGCTCTTTGCATAGTTGTCAATGGAGCTCTCAATAACTGCGTTAATAATAGCTACAATGGGATTAGTTAGACATACTTAAGGGCTTCTCTATGTATTTTATTTTAACGATTCTTCCAACTAGAAAGGGTGAACATTCATCAAAACTAACAGGCCTCTGAAGAGTTTCCATGCTAAATTTCTGTTTGACAAGATGGTTGGAAAATGAAATGCAACAACGAACAGGCCATTCGATTGCCTTTCCAAGACTGTCAAAAGTACGTGAAGAAGTGGGGAATTGAAAATTCAAAAGTTTTTTTGGAAAGATAAATCATATTAAGATCCCTTATTACATGCATAGTTGGGTTTTTCCAAATCAGTAGCTCGTCAGTTGGAAGATTTCTATTGAAGTTTCAACATTAAGACCCCCATTGACCCTTTCTTGTATGATGATCCTCAGCCACTCTAGTTTAAAACGTTATATGGAAAAAGCAATTCTAAAACCGGCATATTTATTTTTTTGTTCAGTACGTCAAAGTTTTTTATATGAAATTAACTTAAAGATTAAAAAAAATTTCGATGATAATGCAAAAAAATGACGGACCTGTGTCATACAGCAAAAGAGGGAATTAGGAATGCACTCGTCGAAGGCTGCTAAAACTCAGAATTTTAAAAAGAGAAGATTGTAGTTATTCTTGCATGTACTTATCCAGAAGTTTAGTAAGAAAGAATTCCTCTTGCAATATTCCAGTCACATAAGGCAATTAGTTGTTTGTCACGAAGTAATGCTTTCTAATAACTCTGAAGAATTAATATGTGTGTTGAAAAAATCATTGATATCAAGCGAATTGATGGTTCGACGGCTGATATAATCAAAGAGGATTATGAACTTTTGATATCTTATTCCTATGTCCTTGAACTTCTGAAAAATTTTGATGAGAAGGAAGATAGACTCGTTCAACTTTTCATTGAAATTTAAAAAATGTAAACGTTCAAAAAGAAACCAAAAACTTTGTACACTTGATTCTTTCTTATTTCAGGGAATTCGCTTCTGTAGAAAGAATTTCTCGACAAACAAACATTATCTACAAGAAAATTTGCGGTGAAGAGTCACTTGTTGCTAAAAGAGTTATTGCTGAAGAATAGTGTATAAAATGAGGCTGGAGGGTTGATTATGTGTATTACAAATGAAGATTGTCCATACTGCCCCGCGAATGCTTCTTTCAGAGTAATAAGGGGCATACTTAAAAACAGAAAAACTTGCGGGCCAAAGAAGCAGAAACTCTGGAGGGTGCAAAAAGAAGAAAATTAAGCAGCTGAGATGTAAAGAGGCTGAGAAGCTAAGAGAAATATTGTCAAAGAGACCGAAAAATCAATTCATATTTTAGAAGAGAAAATAGCTTTTCTTAAACAGTCGTAAATAAAGCTTTTTTTTTTAATTTAATGTACTTATTTAGTAGGTTTAGTTATTATATAATTTTATATTTTTGTGAGAAAAGGAAAAAATATTTTTATTTTATTTTAGGAGAAATGAACATTCGTATCTCAACGTTTGTTTTATGTTTGTGTGTACCTGTTGTTTTTGTAATTTTATTTTGAATAAAGTAAAGAAAAGGGAAAAAATTAAAGCAAAAGTAGGGACTGGTAAACATATTTGGCAGATATTTAGAAAATTAATTGATTGTGTTCATAACTTTGGCTATATATATATAATTTTGAAGGGTTTAATAAAAATTTTCAATACAAAATATAAATTTCACTGTAAAATGTCAAATGTATTGACGTTATTTAAATTGGTGAAAACTGGCCAAGAAAATTTATTTACTGGGATGGTTAGAGGGTGGGCTCTGGAGGGCTTTCATCTTTTTCACACTTTTTCAAAGCATAAAATTATCGTTTTTATATTATTTTAGTCCAGGGAAAATTTTGGAAGAACAGGGAAAAAACAGGGAAAACACAGGAAATTTGAAAATTTCAACCATGCATTCCTACTATAGTATTATAATAATAATAATAATGAATAATAATATAATAATAACAATAATAAAATAATAATATATAATAATAATAATAAGAATAAAAAATAATAGTAATAATGAATAATAGATGAATGAATAATATATAATAAGGACAACTTTGGGGCGTGTTAGGTGTGAAGAAGATTGTATAAATGAGATGAACGAATTTAGGGAGTTGTGTGGTGTGAAATGAAGGCGTAAATGAGTAAAAATGAAGTATCATTGAGATGATTTAGTTTTATGGAAAGGGTGGATGATAGTCGGTTGGTTAAGTGAATGTATAGTGGCAAGTATGCTGGGAATCGACCAAGCTAGCCCTTTTTTTGGGGGTGGGGTTAAAAAAAAAAAAAAAGAAAAAGAAAACCCTAAGCGCAGAAAGCTAATAGGAGATTGAGTTCAGTTAAACGAGATTCCTGAAAGGAGTGGAATGTGAGTTTCAGAGGCTAAGAAGAACAGATGCAAAGCAGGAGTGAATGGCAGGGTTTTGTGAGGAGGGTATGGTGGTGGGCTTTGCCCAGGGATGAATCCCACATTGTTGAGCCACCACAGTGATGGTATGTCACAGTCTCGTGAAGCCTCAGGGTAGATTTTTCTGATTGCGACGATTTCTTCCTGGGGGTAAAAGGGGGGGGACTTTCTTTTTGCGTGCAAGAAGGAAAAGGTATTTTGGGGATGAGGTCGTTAGCTAAGTGCGAGGAGGTAATGGTGTAAGAGTGAGAAAGTGAAGAATGAATAAATCTGCAAAGATAGGATGAATTATATGGTGAAATGATGAAGAAGGAGGCGAGTATGGGTGATTGAATTTGGATTTGGAAGTTGTGTAACAAAGCGTTTATGGAGGGTATAGTTCTCGAGAGATTGGAGGAGAGCAGTAATTGTACCCTTATATAAGGGTAAGGGAGATAAGGAGAACTGTAGGAATTATAGGGGAATTAGTTTATTGAGTGTTGTAGGGAAGATACATGCTGTTTTTTTGGTTGAAAGAGTGTCTCTCGAGTGATTGAGGGACTGATGGTAAAGACATAGGTAGTTTAAGGTGGTGGTAGAGGATGTTTGGAAATCAACTTTACAAGTGAAGACAAATGATCAAACGAATGAGTGGAGAAGACGAATAAAATTGTATTTAGGTTTTTATGGGTTTGCAACAGGCGTAATGACAGGATTAGTGGCGAAGCTCTGTGGCAGGTGTTATTGATATATGGTGTTGGTGTAGGCTTCTGAATGGAATCCAAAATAATGTATGTTGATAGTGAAGTGTGTGAAAGAAGTAAATGGTGATCGAAATTGGTGATTTGGTTAATATTAATGAGCATAGTAAGGTAGGGATATGTGTATGTCTCCTTGGTTACTCATTTGAGATATGGATGGGGTTATGAAATAATTGGAGGTGGGGTGGCAGGAGATGTGTTAGAATGATGGAAGATGGAAGAGAGTGGATGGTGCCCGACCTATTAATTCAGATGATTGGGTTTGTTTGGTGAATTGAAGGAGAAGTTTTGAGAGGATGGTAGATGAGATTCTGGCAGGGTGTGTAAAAGGAGGGGGTTTTGAAAGTAAGCCTAGATAAGAGTAAGTTATGTTGTGAGTGAGGACAGTCCTCGGTGTGAAGGTATGTTAAATGGTGAGCTGCTGGAACAAGTGTCTGAGTTTAAATATTTAGGATATAATGGTCGTGAAAAAGGATTGAAGTGTAGTGAAAGTTGTGAATCATCAGGAAGGTTGCTGGTGCAATTAAATTGTTGGTGGATGTAAAGGGACAAAGTCTTGAATGTGCTAGGGTTTTACATGAGGGTATGTTGTTACCTGTGGTTATTGTATAATATGTGAGAGTATAAATCTGGAATAAGAGGTATAGATTTAGAAGTACATGTGTTCAGTATGGACAAATCCTTGGGGCGTGTTAGCGTTGAGTAAAGAATTGATAAAATGAAAGAATGAATGTATTGAAAGGAGATTTGGTGTTGTGTGAAGAATAGGGATAACTAGGGAAATAAAGTGAAAGTAAACATTGAGATTGGTTGAGTTTAAATATTTAGGATATATGTTGGATGAAAACGGATCAATAAGTGTAGTTTGAAAGTTGGGAATTACAGGAAGGTGGCTAGTGCAATTAAATTGTTAGTGGATGTAAAGGGACTAAGTCTTGAATGCGCTAGGGTCTTACATGAGGGTATGTTGTATGTTGTTACCTGTGTTAATGTATAATAGTGAGAGTATGGTCTGGAATAAGAGGTATAGATTAAAGTCCAATGTGTTCAGATGGATAATACTTGGGGCGTGTTAGGTGTGAGAAGAATTGATAAAATGAGGAATGAATGTATTAGAGAGTTGTGTTGTGTGAAGAAAGGGATAAATGGGAGAATAAATGAAAGTACATTGAGATGGTTGGGCAATGTGGAAAGGATGGATGATAGTCGGTTAGTTAAGCGGATGTATAGTGGTGAGTGTGTTGGGAATCGACTGACTGATGAGACTGAAGAAAAAGTGGATTAAGTCAGTAAAGGAATGCCTGGAGGCGAAAAATGTGAGTTTGGCAGAGGGGAGAAGAAAGGTGCATAATAGGAGTGAATGGTGGGGTCTTGTGAGGGGGGTATGGGGGGTAACTTTGGGATGATGGGAGAAAATGAGAATGGTAGAAAGGTGATTGATTTCTGTGAGGAGAAAGGTATGTGTATGAATAATACATTATTCAAACTCAAGTGGAATCATAAGTATTCTAAAGTTGGTGTAGGTAAAGATGATATCAAAGTGAAAAGTATAAGTGATTTTGTGTTGGTGAAGATGTTGTAGTATGTTTTGGATGTTAAATCAACGAGGGGGTTGGGGATGGGGTTATCAGATCATTATGTTGTTTTATGTAAGATTAAGTTAGTGGGGGCTTGGATGGAGAGGAAAGTAATAAGAAAGGAAGTGGGAAGAATTAAGAGTGAGAAGTTAAGTGAACAAGGTAATAATGAAAAGTATGTTAGAGCACTTGCAAATAAATCAGTTGAATGTGAACAAGATGAAACAACAAATTTGGACCCAAATGAAGAGAGTATTTGTTAGTAGTGCAAGAGAAATATGTGGTTTTGCTAAATGGGAAGTAAGAATGTCAGTGGTGAGTAGTAGAATGAAGAGGTGGTGCCAATGGTTAAAAGTAAAAATGAGACATGGTTGAATATTTTTAAAGCTAATGATGAGGTCTGAAAAGAAATGCATTTGAAATTATAAAAGGATTACTTAAAGTTGCATATGCAGGAGGAAAAATAATATAAATGAACAGTTTGGAAAGGATGAATGGGGACTTACAAGGGAATGTAAAGCTCTTCTGGAAGGAAGCGCAAAAGGTTAAGGATGAGAGTAGCTGGAATCTCCATGGAATAATGAATAGAGATGGTGCTTTCGTAACTGAAGAAAATGGTTGTGAGAAGAGTGTGGAGGGAACACTTTGAAAATCATGTATAAAGATTGTAGTTAAGGGAAGAGGTGATATGAATGTGTGTGGGTTTGATGGTGCAAGAATGGAATAGGTATATTTTGGGGATGAGGTCATGTAGTCAATTGGAAGTAATGGGTACAAGTGAGAAGTTGAGAATGGAAATCTTGCAATTATAGATGGAATTACTGGTGAAATTATAAAAAATGAAGAGAGAATTGGTGATTGAATGGATTTGGAAGTTGTGTAACAAAGCGTTCATGGAGGGTATAATGTTGAAGTATTGGATGGTAGATGCAGTAATTTACCATTATCATAAGTGGTAAGGGGAACCTGTATTAACTATAGGGGAATTAGTTTATCTAGTGATCTAGGGAAGATATATGCTGGTATTTTGGTTGAAAAAGTTCGTTGAGGGACTGATTGGAGAAAAACAATTTGCATTTAGAAGTAGTAGAGGAGGTGTTAATAAAATTTTTACCTTAAAACAAATGAGAGAGAAGAAGAAGAAGTTGTATTTCGGTTTTATGAACTTGCAACAGGCATATGACAAGTTAATAGGGATGCTCTGTATCAGGTGTTAGTGATATATGGTGGTGATGTTACACTTCTGAATGGAATCAAAAGTATGTATGACCATAGTGAAGCGTGTGTAAGAAAATAAATGTAGTTAAAAGTGATTGGTTTAATATTAACAATGGAGTGATGTAGGGATGTGTTATGTCTCCATTGTTATTAAATTTATATAGATGGGGTGATGAAAGAATTATAGGTATGGCTGGTATAGGAAGTGTTAGAAGGATGGAGAATGGGAGAGAGTGAAGAGTGCTCTGCCTATTGTAAACATGATTTGGTTTTGTGTGGCGAATCTGAAGAGTTTGAGAGGATTGGTAGGAGGGATTTGGCAGGGTGTAAAGGGAGCTTGAAAAGTAAAATATAATTAAAAGTTAGGTTAATGGTTGTGGGGTGAGGTTATTAGATCCTCTGTTGTTGTGTGATATTATGTTAGATGGTGAACAACTGGAACAAGTGAGTTTAAATTTTAGGAAAATATGTTGATGAAAAAGGAACGGATGATGCAGAGTGTAGTAGGAAAATTGTGAATGGTAGGAAGGTGGCTAGTGCGATTAAATTCTAAGTGGATGTAAAGGGACTAAGTCTTTAGTGCGCTAGGGTTTTGCATGAGGGTATGTTGCTACCTGTGTTAATGTATGGTACTGAAACTATGGCATAGAATAAGAAGTATAGATCTAAGGTACAGTGTGTTCATATGGACAATCTTAAGGAGCTAGGTGTGAGAAGAATTGATAAAATAAAATAGGGAATCTGCACATTAGGAGTTGTGTGATGTGAAGAAAGGCGTAAATGAGAGAATAAACAACAGTACATTTTGATAGTTTGGTCATATGGAAAGGAGGAAAGATGGTCGGTTGGCTAAAAGGTTTTTTAGTGTTAAGTTTGCTGATCATCGACTGGCTGGGAGGCCGAAAAAATAGTGGATTTAGTCGGTAAAGGAATGTCTGAAGGATAGAAATTTGAGTTTTGCAGTGGCAAGAAGAAATTTGCATTATAGGAGTGAATGACTGTTTTTTTTTCTGACCGCTATGAGTTCTCACTTGAGGGTATTGAAGGGACGATAAAAGGGGGGGAGCTTTCTTTACGACTTATGTCATGTTCTTCTTCTATTTTCTTTTTCCTGTGTATGCTGCACTCCTCACCCCAATTTTGGGAAAGGATTAAAGATTATATAATTATAAAGATATATATATATAATATATATTATATATATTAATAAAGTATATATCTATATATATATATATATAATAGTTTTATATATATAATATATAATATTTATATATATATACTGTATATATATATATATAATATTATATATATATATAAATATATATATATATAGTATAATAGTATAATATATATATATTATATATATATTTATATATATATAATATATATATATATATATATATATAATATATAGGTATATATATATATATATATAATCATTATTTATTATTATTATTATTACTTTATTATTATTTATTATTTATTATTTATTATTATATTATTATTATTATATTATTATTATCTGCCTCCCTCCCTACTCCTCATTATTATCTTCCTTCTTCCTCTCCAAGACTGGGGTAAGGTGCCGCGACATCAATCAGAAAGAGACAAAGCAGTAGATAGAACCTGACAACATGTCGAGAGAAGAAAGACAGCCTTGACCGGCCCTCAATCCTATTAGTTGGAGAACCTCGTCGCCTCCGATAATCTACTACCCTAGAGCTTCACGGACGCGACGGACCCTCACTAAGTGGCATCTCGTCAACTGTGGGCTATCCCTACTGCCCAGATGGCCACAACCTATACCCCCTCACGAAAAACCCGCCATTTCACTCCTAATATGCACCTTTTTTCTCGCGCCTCTGCCAAACTCGAATTTCTCCCTCCAGGCATTCTTTACTGACTCAAGTCCACTGTTGTTTCTAGGAGCGGTCTCCCAGCCAGTTGATTCCACACCTCGCCACTATACATCTCCTTAAACAACAGACTATTCATTCATCGTTTCCACATTGACCAAACCATCATCAATGTTCTTTTCATTTATTCGCTCATATATCCCTTTCTTCAGAGCCACACATCTCCTTAAATAGTCTTTCTTACTATATTATATATATATATATTATTATAATATATATTATATATATTATATATATATATATTATATATTAGTATATATATGTATATGATAATATAGATATTATCTATATTATAATATATATTAATATATATATATATTATATATATAATATATAGTAAGTAGTATATATGTTATAATACCTGGGAGTTGTTATAGATTATAGTTATATATATTATAATATTATATATAACTAATATATATATTTGTAATAATATTAAGTATGATCATATTTCTAAGTAATCGATACATATTATATCATACCTATATAGTGCATATATATATTATTTATATATATATATATATATATTATATACTGAATTTCTGGATTTATTATAGTAACATTTAAATTTTATAGATTTAATATTTATATATAATTATAAAATAATATATATATATATATATATATATATTATATTATTATATATATATATAATATATTCAAATATAGTATATATCTATATATAATATACAATGAAAGTGCTAAGTGCCTTGTTGCGTAGTGCTCGTTTGCCCTCAGATGATGGTAGGCGTGTTGAACAGGATGAAGAATCTAGTGCAACAGAAGCTCTGGGAATGAAGGGGAACGCAATTCATGCTCAAAAAAAGAGAACTTAATGTAGGTAGAAACAAATTTTCTTTTACAAGAAATACTACTTTTTTTTCGGTTTTAACTTCAGCTTACTCTATTTCTTTATATTAAATGTTGTTCCTATTTCTTAATTCTTTAAAGTTTTGATTCAAAGAAAAGTTAATTTTCCTTTGACAGAATGTTTTATTTATTCTTCTAAAAACCATTTAATAAGAGTTAATTAACATTCGCACCTCAACACACATAGCACACACACACTAATGAGAATAACATACACTTTACATCTGTCCAGTTCCCATTGGAACTCAGTTAAGATAGGTTCTTATTGTTTTTGGGTGCATGCAGTAGATACCGCTGGCTGGCCAGGACTATCGTGGATGTTGTATACTTTTTTCCATTAGCAATAAAGCACGTTACTAATGTACTCATTTACGGGCTGAGTAACCATTAGGTATAGATAAGAGAGTGGGGAATAGCTCTACGATTCTTCTGTCAACAAGTTTCAAACCGCATGGTCCTTTTGCTTCTAAGATGTCCAACTCTTTGACATCTGGAAGCAGCGTTGGTTTCGAGGCGTAGATTCGGACAGACTATTTACAATTGTCAATTTATACATTGGATGGATGGTAAGGCGTACTGAAGGTAAGTAACAAACAATCGCTGAAGAACATCAGGGATATTCCCTTTTGTGGGCGGAATCGTATCCTCCGCACTGGAAGGACTGCCTGTAAATCTTCCAAAGATCTCTTGGAAGAAATAGATTGTTACATTATGGGCGGATATGAGTACTACGTATTTGAGGTCTTACTAAAGCTATCAAGCTAGTAGACTGTACTGTTAGTCAGATAGTGTTGATAGATATGTGAAGAATCGTACTTCTGGCCCCGTAGCAAGCTTTTATGAGAAGAGTTTCCATTATGTCAATTAATTGACCTCAGTGTCCACGGAGTTTGAGAAACATCTTCAATTCATTATTGATTTAATAGACACTGATGAGTGAATTCGGCCTAGAAGTATCTATATATAATAGTATATTATATATAATATAGTATAATATAACTATATATAATTAAATATTATATTATATATATATTATATATATAGTATTATATATATCTATTATATAATTATATTATATAATATATATATAATATATATTATATATTATAATATATATATATATTTAATATATATATATATAATTATATATATATAAAGTATATATATATATTAATATATATATATAATAATATATAAGACTAATTATATATATAGTTATATATTATTATATATATAGATATATATATATTAAAAATAGTATATATATTATATATATATATAATATATATATATATATATATAAAATATAATATATATATAATAAATATATATATATATAGTAATATTATATATATAGTATATATATATATATATATATATTATATATATATTATATATATATATATTATAGGGGTATTCAGGTGATGTACCCGAATCCATGAATTTTTGGTTCCGAGCGGAACCGGGAAACGTTAACGTGGAGCCCGGAACTTGGAAAACGTTTCCGGAGAGGAGAGTTCGGCGGAAAACGGAACTTTTTCGACTCCGCTAAGCACCTTAACATATTCAAAATAAGAATAAACTATGAATATAGCTATAACATTCTATTACATGAATATTAAACTTGTTCTGATTAACAAGTGGAGTCTCTCGAGAAGTATCTGGCATCTTGGTATAAATCCATGACTGTGAGCTCTTTAGTTCTACAGCCCAAACATTTGGATCAAACGGATCAATAAATTTTTTATAAGAGTAAAAGGTAGGTAATAAGGTACTGGTATAATATCATAGTCAAACGGGTCTACAAAGTTTAAAACTTTTTCAGAAAAGAGCTTTTTTCAGAAGCGGGTAATGTGTTTGAGGATAAAAGATCACTTTCGTAATTAACTCACAACATGGAGAGTAACTTATTTTCCTAACACCAACAAAACATTTTTCAATATTATAAATTAATTTGACATCAATCTGTAGAGTAGAACGATTTTTATTAAACCTTGAATTTTTAAAATTAATTTTTTAAATTTATTATGATCTTAATACAGTAATTTAGTTTTTAAATTATTTTGGGTTTTGTAGTAGTTCTCCTACTTTTAAGTTAATTTCCTTTTATTAATAAAATAATAATAAAATAATAAATAATCAATAATAAAAGTAATAATAATAATAATAATATTTTAGTAGAAGAAGAACAACTGTTTCTGAGAACTTTTAATTAATATTTTGTGCGCTTGGCCACGTCAGGCATTCGATCAGGAGACCTGAGTTTTGTTTTCTACTTTAAGTTAATGGTTTTATTTTTGAATAATAATAATAATAATAATAATAGATAATTAATAATTAATAGACAATAGGTGAAGATATTTGATGCTTTTTCAAGCCTCCTGAAAGTATTTCTTTCTTCAGAAGAAATTTTCTTTAGTATTATTCTTGAATAAAATAAACAATTTGATTTTAATGGTTAGGTACCGGAAGCTTCGTGCCTGTACATGACTTCGGACAATTTTCAAGGAATAGAGATTTTATTTTATTTAGTTTAACCAATTTTTGATAAATATAATTTATGTTCTGTTGATAATATTTAATTTAACTAGATACTTATATAAATATAATTATTAAATTAATAAATTAAAAAGTTAGAGAAGGTTAACTTATATTGACTTTTTGTCATTTAAATATGTTAAAAAATTTGGACATTTCGTTATATTTTTATGTTATCACTGTTTACATGTTTCCTTACGAAATTTTTTTTAAGAAAGGACATTTGAACAAAATGTAGACTAAAGTTCCGGTTAGTTTTGGGCCGGATACCCGGAACTTCTAAAAAATCGAGGTTCCGGCCGGAACCTGGTTTCGGTACATCCCCTAATATATTTATATATATCTATATATATATAATATATTATATATATTATATATATATATATATATTCGTTATATAGTAGTATATCATATATATATATATATATATATATAATATATATATTCTATAATATAAAAACGTTAAAACTTATATAAAGGGCGTTTGTGGAGGTATAGTTCCGAGGAATGGAGGAGAGCAGTAAGAGACCCTTATCATATCAGGGTAAGGGAATGATATTAGGGGAACGGTCAGGACTATATGGGGAATGTAATATTGAGTGTTGTTTAGGGAAGATATTAGTGCTGGATATTTTTAGTCAAAGAGTGGTCACATGACCTGAAGGACTGATTTGGTGAAGAACAAGGTGCTTTTTGGAGTGGTAGAGGATGTGTGGATCAATCTTTACATCAAGACAAACTGACTGAGAAAATGGTAGAAGAAGATAAAAGTTGTATTTAGGTTTTTGATTTGCCAACATTCGTATAATAGGATTAATAGGAAGCTCTATCTATGACAGCTGTTAGTGTAGTATGGTTGGTGGTCAGGCTTGAATGGAATAAACGTATGGTATGATCGTATAGTGAAGCGTGTGTAAGAATAAATGGTGTCAAAAAGTGATTGGTTTATTATTATAGCGGAAGTGAGGCAAGGGATGGTGTTTATTTCTCTTGCAATTATTCATATTTTTGATGTGTGAATGGGGTTTATTGTAAGAATTATGTAGATGGGGGTGGCAGGAAAATGGTGTTAGAATAATGGATTTGCGAAAAACATTCGTATATATAGGAGATTATAGGGAAAAAGCTCTACTATGACATGCTGTTTAGTTGATATATGGTGTGGTGGTAGGCTTGCTGAATGGAATTAAAAGTATGTAATAGAACGGAATAGGTGATGATGAGTCAGGTATATGTCATAAAGGCAATAAAGAGATGGAGTACCGCTCAAAGAGTGATGGTTTATTATATTAATAGCGGAGTGAAGGAGGGATGGAGTGTTATTCTCCTTATTTTTTAGCATTTGAAGTTCATCTTCGGGCTATGTAAAAGAAGATTAGAAGATATTGGGGGTGGCAGAAATGGTGTTGACGAAATGATGGAGAATTGTGAGAGTGATGTTGGAGGATCCACTTGTCATAACATCTTATGAGTATTGCAAGAATGCGTAGGAGATATATGATAATGATCCGATAGAGCATGAGGATGAGATCTGTGAGAGGTAGCTGTTGTGTATGAGAGCGATGATTAGGCTGGATGAAGTGTGAGTAAGTAAACCATGGTAGAGTGCGAGTTACGTGATGGTAAGAGTAAGACGTAAGATAAGATGTGGAATATGAGAGAGTTAGGGTTGGGAGGTGTTGTGAGTGAGAGATCACAGTACCTAGAACGGAAAGAATGGCGAGGGTGAGTTAATAGTTGATTGGATGAGTCGTGCAGTCTTGGAACTATATGTTACTGTGAAGGTTTAAAAGTAATAATGTTCTAAGGAGAGATTTCATCTGATCTTGAAGGATATGATGTTGGATTGAGAAGGGAACGAGCGATGATGCAAGGAGTGTATGTAGGAAATGTCTATGTGATATATGGGCAGGAAAGGTTGGCTGGTAGCATAGATTAATCGAGTGAGGGGTGGTGAGTAGCTGGTAAAAGGGGAGCGGAGAAGATCTTAGAGATATAGCTTCTCTAACTCGGGTCTGTACGAGAGATATGTTGTAGGATGTTGTGATACCCGCGATCAGAAGACATTGGGCGTGTGATTGGATAGAATGTTGGAAGTTGAATGGTATTACTGGAGTAAGAGTTAGTAGCACTGTAGGTATAGGATGACGGAGTCATAGTGATATTGAGATAGATCTAAATAGAGTTAGTAAATATAGAAGAGACTAGATATGAGTATGCACAATATGACAGGGCGCAGAAGAAGGAGGCTAGTCTACAAAATCCTCGATTAGGGGACGCCTTGTTTGGAAGGAGGTCTAATTGTTAAATTGGAAATGTTGAGTGAATACTTTACGTGTGTGGATTAAATGTGAGATGAGAGTGTGAAAGATTGCGGTTTAATAGCAGAGTTATTAAGGTCAGATATAGTTTGATGATAAATAAAGGCGAGAGTTATAATGAAAAGAATATAATGAAGTAACGGTGAGATAGATGGCGTTTGTCATGTGTGGAAAGGATAATGTGACAGTGCGGTTGGTTAAAGCAGAGGTATCGTTGGTGAGTGTGTTGAAATCGACCGGCTGGGGAGAGTGAAGAAAAAGTGGATTGAGTCAGTAAAAAGAATGTCTGACGAGAGAATATGTGAGTTTGGCAGAGCAGAATATAAGAGGTCAGGTTATAGCGAGGAATGGGCGGGGTTAAGTTGAGTATGATTTCGGTCAGTACACTCTGGGGCCAGGAGATCTGAGAAAGCGTACTCACTATATTGACGATATGCCATTAGTTAGAATGCAGTAAGGGTATAGCACGGTTGCCGGTCCTCCGCTTTGGTAATGCGCGTATATGTGATCGGAGATTTTTTCTGACTAAAAGTAGACGAGTTCCCACTTAGATACACTTGAGGATAGGTTAAAGAGGTGCTGATGGTAAGAGCGTATGAGGGCTTGATACGACTTTTTTCGAGGACTCTTTGAGATGTAAGTAAGATAGCTTGTCTACTAACGATTCCTTGTTTCTATGCTTGTCACGCACACTCTTTTTGTAAGCACTACGTAAGGGCAGACATGATGTATTAGTCCGAGTACAGATATAACGGAGCAGTAGAGATATGAAGAATTACGAGATGGTATTGTGAAAGGTTCAGTTAATATGGGATGAATCATTAGAGTATGCTGACATATGAATTTTTAGATAGTACGATTATAAAACACGTATAAGTTAAAGAATAGTGTATAAGTATTATATGATACAGTTAGTAATGGGTGGAGATTAATATAGTATTCATATATATATATATTACTATTGATATAGCGTATACTAAAAGTATACTAGTATGATATAGTATATGTAATGGTTAATGGATGTATGATAGTAAGTATATATATTTAGCTTGAATCATAGTTAATAAGTTATAGAACAATTCTATGAATAACAAGAAAGTATAGACTATATATTATAAGTGCTAAAAATAATTAGAACGATCTTAAATCATTTTAATTTATTTGTAACCGAACTAGTTTTTCGGGTAGTTACAAAACACCCATTTGTCAGAGGCTGAATGCAATAATGATATAAAGCGAAGAAATCTAAACATGGAATGTCGAAAAGAATTTTGTTGTAATAGTGTCTAATATAAGGTAAGTGTATTTCATGGTCTTGTATCATTATGAGTTAAACGATGATCATAACATAATAATAGAAGTGCTGCTTCAACTTTTTTTTTTTTTTAAAATTAACTACGATAGTTAGAAGAGTCAACCTAAAAATAGAAATTCAACTTCAATTCTGCAGTTTACGAAGTTATTAAATTTAATTTTCATTTAGGGAAGGGATTCATGGTTCCAATATATTAAAGATTGCGTTGCCAAAACTTCCAAATATCTTTCAGCATTTTCTCCAGTGGCTAGAAGATTTTGCAATTTGGATGCTGATATATGAAATATTAAAACCTGGAAGAGATGATTATATAATGGCCCGGAAAGGGGTGATGATGGATGAGATCCTCTAAGTCTACTTGAGATGACACCCTTGGTGTCAGCAATTCGGTGGGAGAGACAGTTAGGATGGTCTTTCCTTATGTATGAAAGCATCACAGCTATGCTACATTTATTATAATAAACAATTGAAGAACGACGGAAAGATCAACGGCCGGGAGTTGTTCTTTTAACTTTAAGAGAAGTGTTCCATATGCCTATTATCATGTTATGAGCAAATTTAACGTTAAACTTCAGATTGTGGGAAAGATGTAAGTCCATAAATTTGTTATTCTTTCTATGTGAATTTCGTACTGAGTGTCGTGCTTTGAAAGAAGTGGTAATGTTGTCATATACAATGAGATACTTTTTATTAGCAGTAATATATAGGTGAAAAGATGTTGAATTTTCATCGTTATGTATTGTTTGTCAATTAATTGTGTCAATTAAAGAAAAGTTGGTGAATATTCAATGTTTACAAAAATAAGGTTTCAGTGTATAATAGTCAGTTCATTTAAAATATGATGAAGAAATTTTGTATTCCCTGTCAATTACATTAAATTTCAAATTTAACTTAAAACATGAATGGGATAAATGATTTAAATTTTGTTATTAATCCGAAATACGTAGGTTTTCTAAATACTGAAGTTTGAAATTTATTATTCTCTCTATAGTATTTTACATCCAAAGAATTGCCAGTAGAGTTTTCTTGTTTCTGTTTCAACTGTAAAACTTAATGTTATGTTGCTTTGACATTAAGATATTCTGTAAACATATTTACATAGTTTCAGAGATTCAAAAGAAGAGAAGGATCATCAATATATAAATATAGTAGTATAATATATATATATATATATTAGTTATATATATATAGTATATATATAATATTATATATATATATATATAGATATATATAGTTATATAGATAATATTATTATATATTATATATATTAATATATATATTATATATATATAGCGTTATATATATATATATATTATATTATATATTAATATATATATATCTAACCACCTTTTTTCCCAAGACTGGGTGGGGGTAAGGTGCGTAACATTGCACGGCGGAAACAAAAAGTAAGTAGAAGATATGAAGCAAGTCAATAAAGAAGCTCAGCCTTACGCGAAGCCCTTTGTACCTTTTAGTGAGAACTCGTTGCAGTCAGAAAATCTACTCTAGAGCTTCACGGGACCATGAACAGACCTCACTTGGCATCTTGCGCCAATGTGGGTTCATCCACCTTGGCCCAGTGGGCCACACCATACACCTTCAACAAAACCCTGCATTCAACTCTATTATGCACTTTCTTCTCGCCTCTGCCAACTCACATTTCACTCCTCCAGACATTCTTTTGCTGACTCAATCCACTTTTTCTTCGGTTTCCCAGCCAGTCGATTCCCAACACACTCACTACTATACTTCCGCTTAACCAACCGACTATCACCCATCCTTTCCACATGACCAAACCATCTCAACGTACTTTCATTTATTCTCTCATTTATCCCTTTTTTCACACCATACAGCTTTGCAATACGTTGTTAGGGAGAGTTAATGGAAAGAAGACCCGGATATTAACTGTTACAGAGGTCCCCAAACCACCCAATAAATTTAGAAAGTGAGATCAGAAACATAGACAGCGTCGAAGATCAGAGACTAAAAGGAACTGTCAGTAAAGATTAATGAATTAATTCTTATAGAAAAAGAGAGAAAATTTAGTTAGTACTACTGTTACTGTGGCGACGAAGTGTTATAAGGTTAGTCTGAAAATACTAACTAAACTTAATATTAATCTACCCACACCGCTGTTAATGGTAGAATTAGTGTATTTCCTAACGGTAACTACTTTTTTTACCTTTGAACAACTCCAATTTAGTCCTTCCGCAAAATGAACCTTCGATGGGTGAGTGAGTACGTGATGTACTCGTACTGAAGATTCTTCCTTGTATAAACAAGGTCAGATTAGATGAATCATGGGAAATAAAACGAATGTTTTAAAACAACGTTTATTATAATTAAATTAAGGGGAGGATAATCTAAATGTAGAGACTTCTGAGTAACTGTTATCTATTGGTTTGGTCTAAGATGTAGACCCAAACCTAAGATCGTGTTGAGATGATGATTCAAATTAGGTTCAGTTCAAGTTAAACTCAAGTTCAGTTTAATTTCATTCAAATTCAGGTTCAAGAGAGATATATTTACAACAAGGAACAAGAACTGATATGTGTGTGTGTAGTAAAGGATGCAAATAAATAAAGATCACTCAACTTTTGTGGTCTGATGAAACAGCACTCCAGTGCTGAATTGAATAGTCTGCTGGAGGTTGTATAAGATCCAAGTTGTGATGGAGACGTAATTAAACGCCCAGCTGGAAAACGAGCAGTAGTCCGCAGCACTAAAATGGAATTAAACTGGAATGGCGATAATCCCAGCACTAGAACCTGAATTAAAATAAAAAGGCATAATTGGTAAAAATTTTGTGCTCCTAATGACAGAAACATAAAAAATGGATATACAGAAATGGGCTTCACTCACGCCTTGGGGATTGTAGATTACCTTCCACAAGGGTTTGTCTTGAAGAGTCTTGAGAAGACCGGAGAACTTGCTGATGAACTGTGAAATAGAGAAGCCCATAAGCCAAGACCATAGCAGAACATCTCAATGGAGCACAACACACACTCCTAAAATTAAATAAAGACATTAAGTGTTATGAACATTAGTAAAAGTAATAATCTTACTTTACAGAGGTGTAATTCCTTGTCACAAGGCATCCAGAAGGATTGACGGAGAATGTGGTGAAGAGAAAAAATAAATATGGTCATCTTCACAAAAAGTATATAGAAGTCTGAAATTGCCTCTGTACTTATGAAAATTCCTAAAAAACCAGAGATTCCACAGTCATAGTAGCAGAATTGGAAAAAACTTTTATGAATTAAAGCATTACACTGGGAAATGAAATAATAATATATAATTTTAGTGATAATTTTAGCATAACCGAGGTAGAAGCAGGAGCTTACTGTGCAGCATTACCCCTACATCCCTCTAGACCCGACTAAAATTGAACGCCCCCATGCTCCTCAAATTTCCTTATAATCCTAAATGTAGGGTGAAGCCTGATGAATCTGTTATGAGTGGTAGGCGGCGCAGAGATGGGATTTCAAAGCTGAAAACTGATGGATAAACCGAAAGAACTGAATTACACATCCTTATCCACACACAACCAGAAAACCAAAATTGTGAAAACCGATCATCGAAATATTGACAAAGCAATATATATATTTACAAAAATATGTACAAACTGAAAACTGTTGTCTGTTTATTGAAGAGAAGGAAGGTTGATTGGTACTCCGACTTGGAGTCGTGTAGGCTGAAACGGAGTGAGGCCACTGAGGTATAAAAGCTGATGGAGGCAATCCAGTGAAAGGAGCCGCACCCAACCGCCTGTCGATGTTGGTTAAAGTTCGAGAAGTAGACGGTCGAGGTGAGTCGTTTACTGATTGGATTGGTTGTCTCCTTTCCTCGCTTCTAGTTGATGTTGAAATAGGTGGTCGACGGCTGGTTCGTGAGTGTACATCACGACGGCTATCAGAAGGCCGTGGACGGGAAAGAGCGTGGGAAGTGAAGAAACTCCTATACTTCCGCATGAATTGTTCCAGGAACAAACGATTGGCATGTAACCCATCATATAGCATCGGAGATTGAAGAAACATCTGTTTTTTTCTTAATGTATCGGAGATGTGGGGTGTTTTTATACTCCGGCGTGCCTCGTTTGGTTCCATAATAGTAATTAAAAACCTCACTACCGCGTAGAGTGGTCTTATCAGTCCACTTATATCGAAAATATGCCAAGTCTTCAAACAGGACGAAGGATCTGATAGAGTGTTCTCTCATTAACCGAGGGGACATGGAGTCATCATCTTTGAGGTGATCGGCAAAAGCTGGACCCCATGCTTTCGTGATCCGCTTTTGATTAAAGACGTATAGTCCGACCCGAACCATAAGGAAAACATGTCTTTAACCGGTGGAATCATGAGGTAAACTTTGACCCTCGGATTTTTCTTTTTGGCACATTTCGTAATCTGATCCATGATGGTGGGTACACCCTCGACTGTAAAGTTGACCACTGGCTCAAAGACGGTTACTGCTTTGTCTCCATTAGAAATGGATTTCTTTTGCCAAGCCAAGGGTGTAAGTGCCCATATAAGGATGAAGTCAACGTCGGGTTTCATGAGAGTGTTGATATAGGAAGGACAGTCGCCCAAGATCCACCCTTATATGAAGGTTGAATTGTTCTCTGAGCAGTTTCTTCTCTCGCGGAGCAAACTCCAATTGCTGCCTCAAGCAAGAGAGTCCTTCATACTGCAAAAGAGAATTACAGGGGCTTTATTATTTGCATCCGTGTAGTGATACATAATAATAAAGTATAATCTTGTTCCTTCTACAAATATTTAAAATTAAAATTTAATATTTAACAAGTCAGCTATAAATTTATTTAAATCTGATTTAATTAATTTCTAAGTTAATAACTTTGCTTTGCAATTATAAGATAATATTTACAAAATGTTTATAATACATTCTTTTTACAATAATTTAATTACTTTTCATGAAATATAAATCATATTTTAAATGCGAAATATTGAATTTAGAAAATATTAATTATTTTTCAAGAAATATAAATCATATTTTAAATGCTGAAATATTGAATTTACAAAGTCTGATTTTTAAATCATTTTTACAAATTTTAAAATTAATTAAAATTAATATGCACATAATAAGTGTCGGTGTATCAAAAAAAAAAAAAAAAAAAAAAAAAAAGTGAAAAAAGAACATAACAGTTGTTGGCTTATCATAATTGTCGTTGAATACCACGAGGGCAATCTTCAACTCTGTGAACTGTGTTTTATGCAAATATGTCCTTAAAATTAGCCTAAAGGGGAAAATTTTCATTTTTACATTTTATTTCAGTTTTATTAAATATTAAAAATATTAAATTAAAAATAATAATAATAATAAATTACTACAACCAACAACAACGTTCTGATAGAATTATAGGCAAGTATTCAGTGAGGCTGAGATGAATGTAAAGAAGATTCTACAGTGTCACTGAATTTGTCTGAATCTAATGTAATGAAAGAGAGATGAAATGAGTGCATGTAATTCGCATCCGCATTAAAAAATCATCCTCAAAACATCCGCATGTTTCTGCATTACGCATGCCATCCTGCAAATTCCACCCTGTACCACCCCATGATCATTCCCTCCCAGAACTCACAGAACCCAGGAAGAACGAAGGAAAATGGGAAAATTGATGAGGAAGAGAGCGAAATACCACAGGAGCGAGCAAGCGTTCAGTTCAACGAACAACAGCAGATCCTGGAAAATGGGAAAATTGATGAGGAAGAGAGCGAAATACCACAGGAGCGAGCAAGCGTTCAGTTCAACGAACAACGGAAGATCCTATTGAGAAAGAATTGATGAACTGTTGAGAATTCTGATAATCATTTTTAGAAACTATTAACTACTAACTGGTCTATAACAAACTACTCCTTCTTCTATTGAGCACGTATTCGAGAGGAGTCTCCATCACATTTGGAAGATCAGGTACCTGTCCCATACGTCGAGTAAATGGGCGAGGTGGAAAATTGAACCTGGTCAAGTCTTCTTCTCCGATGTGAACTAACTCGAGATCACTGTCATCAAGTTGGAGATGAGCAGGATCACCGAGAACTTCACCAACTACATGATATGGAGCTGGTGGTGTTTGAGAAAGTTGAAAAAGTGATGGTAACTGATTATATTCTGAAGGAGGAGAAGATGAAGGACTAGAATGGTAACCCGAGAAATCGGAATGTTGAGAAGACATACTGAAATTGAAAGGCGAAAAAGGTGGAGGCGAATCTTGTTGAGTTCGAGAAGAACTAAGAACTGTTGAAGGACCAAGGAGATTGGAACTTGGTCTATCCTTGAAGAAAGAACTCAAGAAAGATGCTCCCTCTAGTTCACTAACTGAGTGAAAAACAACTGTATTTGGATTTGTTATAGCCGGAGATTGGGAAGTAGAAACTGATGACACAATAGTGTGACTGCTAGGCGGCGTAAAAGCCGAAGATACTTGAATTTGTGAAGGAGAAGGATATACATGAGTATAGAAGTCATGGTAATCCAAACTAGGACTGTGTACCTGAATTGGGGAAACAGCAGATAGATTCGGCTGTAACGATAAAGGTAGAACCGGAATGGTTCGTGAAGATTCTGTTATATCACTTGGAGGAAGCACGAAAGTAACCTTGGGCGGAGAACGAGTAGGCTGAACTACTATAGGTGAAAGGACTGGAGTTCTCACAGGAGACATTGTTGATTCTGCAGTATCAACGTTCAGTTGTTCTATTTGATCCCATAAGTTAGGCAACCTCGTGAATAGATCCATTGGGATGGGATTTGTTGGAAGAAATCCCTCAAAGTCATTTTCATCATCGTCTTCGATGGGTTGAAATGGATCTTCTTCAACATCATTGTCGGATATTGAAGAACTGTTAGCTACTGAATTAACATCAGAGTCTTCTGCATCTTCATCCACTTCTTCGTCTTCTTCATCTTCGTCGGTAAAGAATTTCTCGCGCACCTCAGGGTTGCGAGATAAATATTTACGAAGGTACGTGGGAATATCTATCCATCCTCGTAAATGAGAGAAATGGACTTTCTGTAATCTATTTTGTTGGTCACTAGCACGTCTAATAAGGTAGGTGACCCGGTTATCATTAACTGCAGTGATGATATAGGGGCCTTCCCATCGGCTCTTGAACTTCTGAATAGTGCTATGACCAGTGCGAATTACTTTTTTCGCAACTTTCTGTCCGACGCGAAATGGTCGGAAGTTCGCACTACCTTCTTTCCAATATTGTGGAAAACTGTGTGTCGGAGAATGAGCCTTCTGCAGAAGAAAGTCGGAAGGTGAAATACCGAGAGCACTATGTGCTGTATTGTTGTAAATAAGAACAGAAGACGAAAGTTCCTCATCCCAACCACTGGGATTTTCAAGCACCAAGCATTTAATGATCTGAATTAAACTTCTGTTGAAGCGCTCACAAACCCCATTGCTAGCAGGGTGAAGCGGAGAAGTTCTTATATGCTTGATATTGTGTTCTTGAAGAACATTTTGGAAAGTCTGAGAAGTGAACTCAGCACCGTTGTCGGTGAGAATTCGCGGTTTGGAACTTTTGGAAGAAATGGAAGAATTTGATGTTTGAATTTGTTAGAAACAGAAAGACTGGTTTTGTTCGATAAAGGAACAACTGAAACCCACTTGGAAAAGTGGTCAATGAGTACCATACAGTACTTGTGACCTGAACCTGTTTGAGGAAACTGGAGCAAGTCCATTGCACACAAGTCGAATGGATACTCGGCTAAAATCTTTAGCATCGGAGGTGTCATGACAGAAGAGAATGTTTTCTGTCGTTGACATATCGGACAACATCTTACAATGTCTGAGACCACCCGGTTGACTCGCGGGTGCCAAAAATGCTTGTAGATAAGCTGAAGAAGTTTATTGCGTCCGATATGAGCACAAGAAAAATGAAGACCTAAAACTATATGAACCAGAAAATCAAGAAATAACATAAAGCAATTCGCCTGAATCCAGTTTGTGAAATAGGATTCCATTTTCAAATACTAACTGAGATCTGTATTGTTTGTACATCTTATGTACCCTAAGCCAACATCCTTGCATAACATCCTTGTTCTGAAAACCTTTAATGATCAACTTTAGATCTTTATCTTGAGCTTGATTATGCAGGATGTCTATTTCATCAATATTCGAATTGTTGAATATAGGACTGTTAACTGTTGTGATACGACCCACATGAGGATGAGTACGTACACGTTGGCGAGTAATTCCCGAAGCTATTACTGTTATATCATCGTTGTCCTCTCTACGGATGAGTTCTTTTTGGGACAAATCAGGCAAGAGCTCATTATCCCTTAGAGAGTATGTTCCCAATATTATGGCGAACTCCATATATTCTTCAGGAACGATGAAACATTCGGTGTGCTGAGTTTCAAAGCCATCTTGAAACCGAAGAGTTAGGTTGACGTAGTTGTCAATCGGAATTCTGCCACTTCCGAAACCACTAATTGCTTTCACCCCTACTTTTGCAGATGGCAAAAGCTCAACTGGTTCATGCAAGGTCTGCAATACTGCTTCACTCACCAAACTTACACCTGCCCCACTATCAACAAGGCAATCATATCACATTCGATGCTGTTGTGTTCTAATTTTTCACGCAAACCATTAGTGGATTCAACTTCTGCCTGGCATGATAGATTTACGTAAACTACCATCTCATCCTCAATTGGGGTGGAATAGGAGGTGGGTTTACTCTATCTATGCCAGATTGGGACATTGTGAATTAGTAATATTAGTTTTCTTCGCTTTAGCGGTTATCATGAGGTGGTGGGTGTCGAGGGCCACTCTCTCCGTGTTTGGTGGTGGTGCTTTGCTTGTGTTGTTGCTGCTCTTGTGGTGTTTCACCGCCTATCACTATGACTATTGTCTGCTACGTGTCTACACCGAAGGTCTCATAGGAGGCCTCTTGCTCTTCTACGAGTACTACTTGTTCCCGTATGTGAACTACTACTAAATACTACGTGAGAAGAAAGTAGAGTAACTATCTCTCATGTACTATCAACTAGTGATGCTTGTGTCAGATTTTAAAGATGTCTTGTGTCAGGTGAGGATGTGTAGTGGTGGCTTCTAGCACTAGCTGCTATCGACGTCTTACTGAAGTCCTATCATGGCTACAGGAGGAAAATTGTGCTGGCAACTTTGACTCACTAGGATGCGCACTGCGAAATCGATATCTGAGCTATTCTGAACTAATCGGATAGAGGAGCATTTGGAGGAGAATCCATGAAGCTTGCTGTAAACACGAGCTGTTAGTCTGCTCCGCCACGCACGCTTACAGGTCTTTCACAGTGTAAGAACTCCTGGACAGTAAGAAAAGCTCGCAGCATTGTTACTTGCTTTCTGAAGGCTCCCATGCATCGGCCTTCCATATGTGACTTATGGCACCAGTCGCACGGGTCTAAAAACTTCCGTTGCGGCCTTGGTGAGTCACGCATGTTAGTCGGTGCTCTGTGTGTTTTGTCTCGCTGGGGGACATTATGTTATCTCCGAATTTGAACACACACTGTGGATACGGAAGATTTATTTTTTCTGTTATTTGGGGATGAAAGCTCTCTCGCATTAGTGTATTGCTGCGGTGGTGGTCCCTGGCGTGTGGAACAGTTTTTATTACTCTGCATTGTGGTACGTATCATATAAAACCGGAGAGAAAACACCTCTACGTCGCGCGATATAAGTTGTGAGAGTTCACCAGTGCAGTGGCAGGAGGATGTCTGATCGACCCTGCACTTCATTTCCTTTCACATGCCCCCTACTTTCGAACAGATAACTGCCATACTTCCTAAATACTTTGTTAGCCATTCATACCATCACGTTGCCCAACATATTTTCACAGTAATCACTAAAACGTAGGTGTTTCTGTTAGTGTTCTCGTTTGTGACGTGTCGGAGTGTAAGTGTTTTGGGTCTGATTTCTGTTATTGGATGAGGGATAAGTACGTGTATTGTTATTGTTACGAGTACTTTGTTGGCGGGTATTGTTTGTTTTAGGTGGTTGTGGCTGTGCATGTTGGGATTGTAAAACCTCCGACCAACCTGGATTAATGACATCTATTCTGATTGTTTCGTCGTATGTAATTCTTTTGCTTTTTTCCTGGTTTTTGTTTTGTTGTTTTTTAGTGATTTTTGTTTTTTTTTTGTCTCTTTTTTTTTTTTGTTTTTTTTTTTATTTTTTTTTTTTTCGTCTTTTTTTTTTTTTTTTTTTTTTTTTGTTTTTTGTTTTGTTTATTTTTTTGATTTTTTTTTTCTTTTTTTTAATTTTTTTTTTGTCGCGGCGAGAGGCGGTGTTTGGGTTGGAGGGGGGATTTTCCTAAGCCACTACGGTAAGACTCGTGTTTTCGGTTTATGATAGAATGGCGGCTACATGCTGCCCGGTTTTTTTCGTAGTCCTTCTAAATGTCTGGTGTCAGAATAGGCCTTACTATTGTTTCCTTGCCTATGGCTATGTCATCGAATTATTACTATTTCTTCTTGCTGTGTGAGTATATTCGTGTTATCCCGTTTTCTTCGAGTAAGAGGAAGACTTCAAGAAGGAAAGCTGTGACGAGAGAAATCATGTTCCAGGGTTCACTACTTTCTGAAGTCAGGGAAAAGTCAGGGAAAAATATACGAATTGGTCAGGGGAAAGTCAGGGAAACGCTTTAAAATTGCTGAAAGTCAGGGAAATTCCCAAAAAAGTCAGTCCAAAACAGTCAGGGAAATTTTAAAATGTCCTCAACATATGAAGAATGATCCATGGACCATATTTTTTAATATTTGAATATATTTTTTTTTCCTACTATAAATGTGGAATGAGAGATGTATTTGAATAAGTGAATGAAAAGGATGGGCAGGAATGACATTCCATAACTCTACTTCTATCCTGTTTCTCTTCTAATTTTTAGTTCACCTATGTACTAGCTACTTCTTCCTATTTTGGTTCGTAGGTAAGTGTTCAAAGTCAGAATCCTTAGCTGATTGAAGTGATGGTATATGGTGGTTTTAGACTGTATGACTTATGACTTAATCTGTTTATATCTTTTTCTTTTTAGGGTATTTTAATTTTGAGGTGTTTTTTTTTTTTGACCCAGGTTTGCACGAAAACAGATTTTTGGATTTTTGGTGCATTTCGATGGTATTTATTATGTTTTTTATAAATATGAATCTTCAAGCAAAATAAAAACTTAACTTTAAAACCGACCAGCTGGTTGGACGTCAAACTGATACCTTTGATGGTTCATTTCTGTTCAACAGATTTAACAAATGTTCTCGCTTTAGATATTCATGGTGAAAGATCCTAATGTCCCATGTAGAATGCCTGCTACAACCAACCACTTAAAGCTTTTGCTATTAGATTTACATGACATCACTTGAATGCCCAGACTGTGCAAATCAAATGACAGAGAAAGATATTAGAAAGGATATCTCTGAAGTACAAGCCTGTCCAATGCTCTCATCATTGGAATCCAGTACATAAGTTTTTCATTTCAGCCGGATACAAGGGAAACAAAGGATATTGGGATTTATGCTAGAGGCATTGTATCACCAATAACTGCAATCACAGATTGCTGTTGCATAGAGAAAGAAAAAAGTCACTAACTCTACTTTGCAGTGAAGCTCATTCTATACCACGTTGATTGAAAATTTTCCCAAATATTTTTTTGGGATGGTGATTGTCCTTCTAAGCGACTTCGATGAGTTTTTTTCCTTCTATAGCACCTGAGAATCAATGTTAGGCGGAATTGTGGCAAATTATTAATTAGGACTGATAATTTCGCATGGAAATGCGACAGTGGAAGGAAGGTTTTCTAATAAAGTTAAGCAATTTTAGTGGAGATCTGAAGAACATAGTCTGATTTCTCAAAGAACAGTGGACAATGCTATAAGAGATCTCATGAAAGAATTCATAAAGTTCCTATCACTACTCAAAAAAATGTTGACAAATGTAATCCGCTCATGGTAGATATATAGTTAACATCTCAAAAGAGTCAAAGCAAGAAAAACGATAAAATAGAAGAGAATTAAAAAGGTTGATAATAAAGAATATACCATACAAGATCAATAAAAACTTGAAAGAGCGCATCCATGAGAAAGACACAATGTGTAATACTGAAGGCTTAACAGAAAAGGAAGCCGCTATTATAAAATCCACAGAAAATCAGTATGCTGTGAACAGAAAAAGTTAATCTAAAATCCCCCATTAGAACTTGGTAGTATCTACCGTGGTATCTGCTATTCACCTAGGCTATTTATTCCAACTTTTACATTATTTTTCTTTTTGTAAAATATAAGGTGTAGTTGAAAAAATATAAAAGGAGTGCTTTGGACGGCTATGGGTAAAATATTAAAGACCATTACTTATTAATAAATAAATTTTTTAAATTCATTCCTGATGATAACAATTTCTAAAGTAAGTTTTCAATAATTTTATTATGTACTGTAACTGAGTAAATAGGCTGCAATTATAATTAATAGATATTTTATACAAAAAGATACCGAAATATTACTTAAATCATGGTCAGGGAAAATTTGCAGATTTGGTCAGGAAAGTCAGGGAAATCAAATTCAAAATTTTAGTGTGAACCCTGTGTTCTCTCATGTCTAGCCCACGATAGGCTTTCTTTGCGAGATGTTTCCAGGCGAAGAGCGTACACTTCGAACGCTTTCAGACGCGGGAGTCCCTGTAAGCTAATATAGTTAAGCGTTGAGACTTATGTGCGTCTTTCTCTGTTTTCTGCTCTCTTGCTTCGGTACCTATGTATAAAAGTCGTTCTTTAATAGATACCGGTACTTCCGTGTCATTCTTAATTAAATAAGTCTTTTCTTCAGCTGCAGGAACGAACCTTCGAGTTGCCTGCCTAGAAGCCTTAACCATTGATGAGGTGCATTTGGGTAGTTAAATGAGCAATACTGCTCAAAGTCAGCGAAATAACTAACCAAATCCTGATCAGCTTCATATTTATATTTTCCTGGCTCAACCACTTTGACTTTCCGTGAGTTTTTAGCAATTTCCGCCAGATAAAGGATAGATTGAGACATTAGTAGCATGTGCCGCTCCAAAATGTCTAATCTACTTGGTGCTAAGATTGAAGCTGGCTCTCTGTTATCTGCAAGAGAGTAAATCGGTTGTGGTTGAGGAGGAACAACATAAGACCTGGTATCAACAAGTGGTGCGATACCAGCCTGTTGAACTGTAATCGGTATCTTCTGAAGAAGAGACTAGAAGTCAGAGGGATCATTCATTCCCTGACTGAAATAGTAGGGTTGGGATTAAAAAAAAACCGTTTCGTTTTTTTTAAAAAAAAAAAAACACGTTTTTTTTAAAAAAAAAACCAAAGGCCAAATTTTTTTTTTTTTTTTTTTTTTTTTTTAAATACTCTTTTTGTTCATATATATCACATGTCTTTTAGGTAATTTTACTTAAATATCAGTATAATAGCAATATGTTAAAGAGGTAATGCAATATATAAAGTAGATTTTTTAGTATACTTAGTACAGTTTTTATTTGTGCTCTAGGCATAATAACTTATTAACATTTCCAACGAATGATCTGATTATTATATTATTATTATTATTATTATTATTATATTATTATTATTATTATATATATATTATATAATTATAATATAATATATATAATATATATATATATAAATATATATATATTATATTAATATATTTAAAAAGCCCATGCTAGAATGCTCAGCCACCCCGCCCACGCCTCTGTATTCCATTAATATAGTAGGACTCGTCGCAGTAGAAAATCCACCCTAGAGCTAGCTTCACGGGACTGTGGCGGACCCTCACTATGGTACACACACCCTCTCGCTCAAGTGTTATAAGTGTTCATCCTTGGCCCCAGGTGGGCCACAACCATACGCCTTCACAAAACCCCGCCATTCTCTCTAATGCATCTTTATTCTCGACGCTGCCAAACTCACATTTCTGTCCTTCGACATTCGGTTTACTGACATCAAAGCAACTTTTCCTTCGTCTCCCAGTCAGTTCGGTTTCCAACACACTCGCCATTATAGCATTCCGCTTAACAAAACCGACTATCAATCAAGCCTTCCCCCATGAACCAAACCATCGCAACAATATTTTCATTTTTCTCTCGTTTACCCATTCTTCACACCACACAACTCTTTATACGTCATTCCCTCATTTTATCAATTCTTCGTACACATTGCATGCCCCTAAGATTGTCCATCTCTGAACAACATTGAACTTTAGATCTATACTTCTTATTCCAGACCATAGTCCAACTACTATACAATACACAGGTAACAACATAACGCGTCATGTAAGACCCTAGCACTCTAAAAGACTTAGTCTCTTTACATTCATCCCAACGCTTTTAGATTTTTTGCCCCCAGCCACCTCCTGGCATCCACATATACCCTAAAATATTTAAACTCAGACACTTGTTCCAGCGCTCACTATCTAACATAACTTCACACTGGGACTGTCCTCACTCACCACCATCGCCTTGCTCTTATCTACGTTGACTTTCAAACCCTTCCTTTTTACACCCTGCCCAAATCCCTCTATGAATCCTCTCAAACTCTTCATATTCGCCACACAAACAAATTGCATTCAGTTCCGCGAATAATAGGTAGGGCACCCTCCACTCATCTCCATTGCTCCATCATTCTACATTTGACACCATTTCCTGTTCACGCCCACCTTGTAAACCTTACTAATATAAACCCCTTCTATCTCATTATATATTTCTGGCATAAATGTGACTATAAGCCAAGGAGACATAACACAACCTGCCCTCACTCCACCCGCTATAAAATATACTAAACCTAATAAACTTGACACCATTTATGTCTTACACACTCCTCACTATCGTCATAACATTCTTTTGATTCCATTCAGAAAGCCTACCACACACCACCACCAACACTAAATATCACTAACTCAGCACACAAAACCTCACATAGACTCCCTATAATAACTCTATCATACCCCCTGTCGCAGCAAAATCCATGAAAAACCTAAATACAGTTTTATTCTATCTTCTCCCTCATTTTCGCTATCCATTTGCTTCAAATGTGAAAGTATTGATCCACACACTCCTCTACTCTAGCCATAAAGCACGCTGGGCTGGGGGCACCAATCAGTCCCTTCATGTTTTTTCACTTCGCGCAATCTTTCGA
>JABUQX010014615.1:0-20000 GCA_015478945.1 Trachelipus rathkii
TTTTTCTACTTACCCAATCAACATCAAATTTTCGGAGTTATATAGTCGGGCGAGATGCATCTTTTTACTTAGATAATTGTTTTGTATACTCAAAAGAAATTTCCAAAAATTTCCAAAAAAATTTTTGTTTGAAAATTTGTTTTGGGACGGAAAACTTCTACCAGACATTCTAAAGACAGAACAGAAAGAACGAATAGCTGTTTTAATTTCTTATGGTGAAAATGAACAACTGCTAGGAGTTCCTGTAGCAGACACAAGCACTGGTGAAGAACAAGCCCTGGCTGTTTATGAGTGTCTTGAGGAATGGGGTGTCTCCCATACTATCAAAGCAATGTGTTTCGACACCACTGCATCAAACACAGGAAAGCTCAAAGGGGTTTGTACAATTTTGGAAAAACATCTTGGGTGGAGAGCTGCTTTACCTAGCTTGCCGCCACCTTATTTCTTGAAGTCATGTTGAGAGCGTGTTTTCGAATGTAAGTTCGGAATCAACAATTGGGCCTCAACCCGATATATTCAAGTGATTCCAAAATGTATGGGCGAAGCTCAACAAGAAACAATAAGACTCGGGTATCATCAACGAAATTGTGAAAAGACATCTACCTTCTGAAGCAATTGCCAACATAACTGCGGATTGTAACACTAAACTCACGGAATCAAACAACCCAGAGACGATTACAAAAAGCTCCTACAATTGGTATTGGTGTTTGTAGGAGCAATGAATGGAACGGAAGTGGAATTTCAATCTCCAGGTGCCATCTGTCATGCCAGGTGGATGGCCAAGGCCATCTATTGTCTGAAGATATTTCTATTCCTCGGACAATTCAAACTGAGTCATGAAGAACAACGTGCCTTAGAAGCCGTCTGTATTTTTCTCGTTCGAGTGTATTGCAAAACTTGGTTCAATGCCCACAAAGCACATTTGGCTCAAAAGCAAGACTTTGACCTCTTGCGAAGTTTGTTGGACAATCAGGAGATTGACAATGATATCTCTGAGAGAGCTCTGGTGAAATTCTCAAACCATTTGTGGTATTTCAGTGCAGAATTGGTATCCCTCGTGTTCTTTGATCCCTCATTTTCAGACGAAGAAAAATCGGAAATGGCGAACAAAGTCCTAAAATGGACACCGAGGACCGGAGACAGAAAAATTCAAAATTGTAAACCCCAAATTTCGAAGACACCAGTTGGAAGAACTGGTAATGCAGTGTTAACTTGTTTAATTACCAAGGGGACCATTAATTTCTTTGAGCGTTCAAGATTAACGCAGATTTTCTCAGAGAACCCCAGTAGCTGGCCTGAAAATATTACATTTTAAGGAAGGATTGGGATTGTTAAGTCACTAAAGGTCGTTAATGATGTGGCAGACGTGGAGTGAAATTAATTACAGACTTTAATAACCCTCCTCACTAAAGATGAGGAGCAGAAACAATATGTTTTTACAGGTAGTACACAAAAGCCGAAAGCTGTATCCTGAGTTTCAAAAATCACTTTGAGCAAACCTTTAGAATAGATTATTCATTTTATTTGTATTCCTTCTTAAAGAATGCAACGATGCAGCAACTCTCTTTTTCATATAAAATACATTGAAATATGTAAAACAACCAAAAACATTTGTCATTTTATTCCATCATAATTAATTTCATACTTTTGAAAAATTATTTAAATAATTTCTTCATATCAATAAGTTTCGTTAATAGAAGGTTCCTAGTCAGCGTTTTTTTTGATGACATAAGGCTGTTATAGGGCTCGGTTCGACTATAAGTAACAAAAACAAATGTGTTAATTTATAATCTAAATTACTTAAAACAATATTGCCTATGATTTGAGACATAAATCATGAGAAAATAATGAGAAGTTTCAGAGATACGGCCCAAAGACGTCGCTAGCCAGCCAAAAAATTCCGGTTTGTTTTGAAACTTTGAATGCCCAGCGGCACGGGTTAACATGCTCCAATCGTGCTCAAACTTTGGCTATCGAAAAATTTGCAAAGACTGATCATTTTGTGGGGTTCCCGTTGACAAAATTCGGGAAATAATTTTCTATCCCTTATCACTGCGGTCATACCCTAAAAAATAATAATAAAATTATTTTTTTTTATATTATATATATTATATATTATATTATATATTAAAAAAAAAAAAAAAAAAAAAAAAAAAAAAAAAAAAAAAAAAAAAAAAAAAAAAAAAAAAAAAAAAAAAAAAAAAAAAAAAATAAAAATAATAATAATATAAATAAATAATTAATAATATATAATAATAATATATATAATAATATATAATATTAATATATAATAAATATAAATAATATATATATATAAATATAAAATATTAATATATATATAATATATATATATATATATTTATAAAATCATCATCATTCAACCAACCTTCTCTCCTCCAAGACTGAGGGTAAGGTGCGTGGCATGCATTGGAAACAGAAATAATAGAAGAAAATGACGAAAGATCGAAAAGAATTCCCAGTTTATCCGCCCCTCTTTAACCACATTTAGTAAGAGCTCGTCGCAGTCAGAACCATCAGAGCTTCACCGGGACCCTGACAGGACCCCTCACCATAGGCATCTACGCCAATGTAGGGTATTCATCCCATTACCCGGGGGCTACAACCATACCCCCTCACAAAACCCCGTCATTCACTTACTATTTGAACCATTTCCTTCCACCTCTGCATAAATTCACATTTCTTCACCTCCAAGGCATTTCTTTACTGGACTCAATATTCCACTTTTCCTTCGGGTCTCCAGCCGGATCGATTCCACAGGCACACTCACCACATATACATTCTGCATTACCAACGACTATAATCATCATTTTCAACAATGACCAAACACATTGCAGAGTAACCTTTCATTTGAACTTCTTCATTTATTCCTTTAATCACACACCACACAACTCTCTGATACGTTCATTCCTTTATTTTACCAACTCTTCTCACACCATATACACAGCCCCTAAAGATATCCAACTGAAATAACTGTTACTCTTAAGATCTACACATCTTATTCCAGCATAAGTCTCAAACATACTATGCATTTAAACACAGGATAACAAATACCCTCACACTATATATATATAATATAATATATAATTTATTATATATATATATATATATCATATATAATATATAATATATATATATATATATAATATTATATAATATATATATATATTAATATAACTTTTACATAATATAATAATTTTCAGAAGGGTGGAGATAGGAGTCGGAGTCGGCAGTCAGAAGTCGGTTAAATTTTCCAAAAAGGGTGGATAGTCGTAACGGAGATCAGGTAATTTTCAAGAGGGCCGGAGTTCGGGAGTACGGAAGTACGAGAGTCAGAGGATAATTTCAAGAGGCCGGAGATACGAGTCGGCAGATCGGAGTCGGGAAATATTATTTTAAACCGACTCCACAACCCTGGATTTCTACTTAGCAATAAACCTGTCCGATGCAAAAGAAGTACCAGAAGGACTCGCATTTGGTCTAGGAGGTTAGGATTTCGCCCAAATCAGCCAATTTTTGTTTATTTAGGATTAAAGTTCTAGGAAATTAATACATCTGAAGTTCTTGTTTGATCCTATTCCATCCTGTTACAGGTTCCTTTCTTCCAATCACGCAAGAGATCGGATATCAAGTCAAACAATATTCAGCCAACTATTGTTCACAAGATACATTGTTGTTTTTATCAATTGCATACGATGTTAACTAATCCTTAAAATATTACATAGAGTAAGTAAACCGTTTCTTACTTTACTCATTGGTAAGCTTTCCTTGAGTACATTTTTAAAATTATCTTCTCTCTTCACTTCAATCTTAGTATCTGTTGCTAGAGCTAAATCTTCCTTAGGTGAATTTAATAAAACTTTAAGATATACTAATTTTTGTATTGCATTTTGATATAGGATACTTTTTGCTTGAATGTTTATATCAGAGTTTAATATTCGATAAAATTCCTTCTCGTAATTATTTATCTGCTCAACTTGGCGGATCATATAAACTCAAAGGCTGCTGTTGGAGCAACTGCTGATAAGGGTTATACCCGATCTGTTGTTCGAACTGTTGTTGTTGTGGCTGTTGTGGCTGTTGTTGTTGTTGCTGGTTGTTGTGATTTTTGATTGTTGTTTGTTGTTGTTGTTGTTGTTGATTGTGTTTCTCAGGTAGGCTTTAAATTATATTTTTCATCTTCTCATAATCGCTGAAGGGTTAAAACCACTACCTTTTTCATCATTGAGCAAGCCATTAGTTATCAAAGGGGCTATAACGGAAAAGAGTAAAAGGTAAGAACACACCTCCACCTTTCTGTAATAGCTTCTTTTTATTTTTAAGCTTTCTTAGTTACCAGCAGTTTTTGAATGATGTTTTTCTATGGACGACGCAGCTACCTTCTGAAGTCTGTTTAAAGGGAAACATTTTCCTTTATAGATTTATAGGCACATACTTTTGTATACATTGTAAAAAAATTTCATCTTCACAGATCAGTTAACGTTTTTCAGAAGGTTTCATTGGTTTTTAAATTTTCTTCATAAGAGGTAAATAATCTGCTAATAGAGTCTCATTTATTCAGTATGGTAATACTGTCTCAATAATACGTTAGGCAGATATTTGTACGCAGTAACACTCTATGCGTGTTCTTAGATGAGCTCACAGAGTAATAGCCGTGAGGTTATATATGTAATTCTTTATTATACTTTAGGAACTTTTACGTGAGTAGGGAACATTTGGGTAGCTACAACATTGACTGACTCATATCCCTTCTTTGTCCGAACAAGATTAAATACTGTGTTTAAAGACACATCCCTCATATACTTATTCTGATTAAAGATATTCTGCGTTATAAAAAATACAGTGATGTTTAAATGATGCGAGTAAACTGTGAAAGTTTCTGCTATATCCTCATTCAATTTATGCATCAAATCATCAAGGTTTAATCTTATGACCTGGTAAACATTGTAAAAGCTTTTATGTCATATAAACCTTCGTGAAATTGAATTACATCTTTGTAATCTTTAAACTTTTCTTGGTAAACACTGTAGCACCATATGATTTTAACAGGCTTTTGTTCGAAGATCTCAACCTCTTTTAAAATATTTAATAGCAGAAAAGTTTTCCCGCAGCCTGTAGGACCAGACACAAGACACGTAGCAGGAGCACGGAACATAAATTTACCAACGTCCATCCTAGGTTGACACCCGAACACTAATGAATAAGAAAAGATTTGCATTCATGTTATAAACGCTTTAAAATAAAAAACTTGTTTTCTTTTCCTTATTTGACCAAAGAACTTATTTGACCAAAGAACTTATTTATACTAAAGAAAAATATGACTTAAATCAAAAGATCAATAGATCAATAGATGGGTAGGAGGGTGGTGGAGAGGGCAGTTTGATTTACTGATTTACTGATTTAGGGTATGTAAAACATAACAATTTTAATAAAAAATATGACTTGAATCAATAGATCAATAGATCAATAGATCACGGATGGACAGAAGGGTGGTAGGATGGTGGTTTGATTTACTGATTTACTGATTTAGGGTATGTAAAACATAACAATTTTAATAAAAAATATGACTTGAATCAATAGATCAATAGATCAATAGATCACGGATGGACAGAAGGGTGGTTGGATGATGGTTTGATTTACTGATTTAGGGTATATATAAACGTAAATTTTTACGTTATAAACATGAAAAGCATAAAAGATTTTAGTAAAAACAAAAATAAATTAAAAAAAATAAAAAAAAAAATAATAAATTTTTGAAAAAAAAATAAGTTGAAAACAAAAGCTCACTCGTAAAAGCTGAAAAAAATTATAAAATTTATTAAAAGAAAACTGAACACGTTTGCGTTCTCGCGGTGGTTTCGAGCCGGATCGCGCCTGCGGGCGCGCACGCCGGTTTCGCGCCGGATTGCGCCTGCGGGGCGGCACACGCCAGCCCGGGGCCAGCTGTCGGAACTCTTCTTGCAAGGATCGTCCAAACACTTCATTATTCGAAATCTCATGACCTTATAACAATTATTTTTGATTACAATATTGTATATTATTACAAAATATTTATAACTCAGCACGCACCGGGCCAGGCACCGGTGCGGTTCCGAATCGTATCCTACTTACTATCATTCCTCCTCTATACTATCTCCAAATTTCAGCCTTCTACGATCATTTCAATTTTTAGGGAGCCAGCACCCCCCCTCTTCGGGGGGGGGGTGCATGGCCACGTAATCTCGTCTACTACGAGGTTACGTGACCCCCTATGGGAGTTGTAAATTTGAAGAGATCACACCATGTCAGCAAACTCATCCGCCATTCTTCGTGATCGAGGATGCGGTGCTGGGCGGTGCGGTGCTTAGCGGTGTGGTGCTTAGCGGTGTGGTGCTGTGCGGTGCGGTGCGGGTCTTTGCAGGGCCATATAGATTTATAATTATTATATATATTATATTATATATATTATATATATATATATAATTTAATATATATATATATATATAATATATATATATATATAATATTATATATAATATATATATAATATTATATATATATAATATATATATTATACCTATATATATATATATATATATATATATATATATATATACTATATATATATACTACTATATAATATATGTATATATATCATATATATATATATATTTAATATATATATAATATATACTATATATATATATATATCTTATTTATTTATTTTTCTATTTATTATTTATTTATATACTTATTTTATTTATTTATTTATTTATTTATTTATTTTATTTATTCTATTTATTTATTAATTTATCTAATTTATTAATTCTATTTATTTTTTTATTTAATTTTCTATTTTTCTTTTCGAAAAAAAAAACGCGGGGAAGGTTTTTTTTCGTCGGTGGAAGGGTAGAGCGAACCCTTTTACCGTGGGAATTTTATTCAAAATTTTCCCACGAACATTCGGCAATATGCAAACATTTGGCAGTCAATATTATTCTTTAACTACTCACATCCCTCCAAACATTTGTGATCTTTACAACCTACTTAAGCTCGCCCGTGGTTCGGCCGGTATTATTTTTGATCGCGTCGAGCCAACGGGTTTTGGGTCGTCCCTTCTTACTTCCACTCATCATTCCCAACTTGAGTGACTTCTCCAGTGTGTCACTGTGCATGATATCCCCGAAGTACGACAATCTTTGCTAGGCGATCCTGGCTTCCAGTGAGGTTATGGCCTAATGAGATCCAGTACCTCCTTGTTGGCAATCTTTGCTGACCAAGGAATCCGCATAAACCGTATCCAGCAATACATCTCGATGCCACCAATTCTTATTAATATTCTTAGGTAGGTCAAAATGACTAACTATAAAATATAGTTCTAATTTATATTAAGTATTTAAGTGTGAAAATTCCGATTAAAAGTAGTTTAGGTAAATATTTTATTATTAAAGTTTAATTGTATTTCAAAGTATATTATATATATATAATATATATATAATATATATATATATATATATATATTATATATATATATAATATATATATATATATATAATTATATTATATTATATAATAATATATATAATATATATATATTATATATAAATTAAAAAAAAAGCCCAACAAAACCCAATGGACTGGGTGCCGTAAGAAATTCCAGGGTTTTTGCCAACCGTGATTATTTTAACCTGCATATTTTATATGTATATATATATATATATATATATAATAATATATAAATAAGATATATATATATAGTATATATATATATATATATATAATATATATATATATATATTTATTATATATATATAATATATATATATATATATATATATATATATATATATATATATAAAATGCATGTCAAACCTTAATCCGTGGAACATCTGCCTACAAATCAAATTCTCCATCCATATCTATATCAAATTACACTTGTAAACTATTAAAAAATCCACATTCTCAATTGTAAAATATATTTTTATTGCCTCTTGTGGGGAAAGCCTAATATATGGCCTTTATAAATCCATCAAAGTTGTGGAAAATCATATAAAATCCAAATTAAAGGTCAACATTACCAGATACATGACATTTGAAAGTGTTGCATTCAAAGTAGGTGGGGACGATGGAGAGAAAAAAAGTTATTCCTTTACATGTATATTGCGTATGTTGAAAGGTAACATTTAAATTGGAATTCACAATTAACTTAAGTAAGCTTTTTCCATATTTAACAGATTTGCTTTGATATAGCATTTGAAGACCCAGCTTATAACAATGTAAAATACAGAGGCATTAAGGATGTAATATCAAGCGCTTCCTGGGTTGATTACATGCCGTTTAACACAGGTATTGAAGAAAAGCAAATTTCAAACCATTTTAAATTTATAATTCATCTTTTCTAACTTATATATTTGAATTATAGCTACTTCTCTTTTTAATTTCGCTACACTAGCTTATTAAACTTTAATTTACTAATGCAGGTAAATGTTTTTCAATATTAAATGGAAGAATTTTTTTTTATTTTCAGCCGATTTTACTCAGAATGCATGGAGCAGAGGTTTGAAAGCTAATTTACTCATATCAGGTTATCATTGGCCAGAAAAAGCTAAATTAGGGTCAGGAATTTACAGGTATCTTTTCGATGAACCCCCAGTATACGTCTACGACAAGGACTCTGGAAACGTTTTATTAGTGGCAGAAGTGAAAACAACGATCGAAACTACAAAACGACCTAAAAATGTTTCACTTGTCCAGAAAAAATCCACTAAAAAGACAGAAGATAAAATCATAAACCTAAATGCTAAACTGGAGGAAAGATTTCATTTTGTTTTACATGAAAGTCTCGAAGACTATTCGAGTGTGACCCTAAAGAGCGGAGGTGTGGGAGAAGTGCTTGATGCTGATGTTTGTAGTGTGGATAATTTTTGCTGTAGTGTAACATACCAGTATGCAGGAAATTTAACTTATAAGCTTATAGCCCTTAAGGGACAATTTGTAGTAGGTGACATGTTTTATATAGGTGCTCAAAACTGCGCCATTTTATGGTGTGAGGCAGAAAACATAAATTCCTGCGGGTTGGTCCAAAGGCGTGGAGTCACTGATGAATTTGGACCTTTCAATTTGTCTTCCGCAAGTTTTACGATAGATTCAATTTTTCCTGCTGGGGGTCATAGAGATTTGTCATTAATCAGTAATGAGGTTCTTCATTATACTGTCGATGGTAGCACATATTCTGTGTGGACTGATCAACCAATTACAGATCTTTTAATTGCTTTCTTATTTGGAAGATGGTATGACAACGATGGAAATACTGCAGAAAAAATATAAGAAGAGAAGATGAAGAAGCAAATTAAAAAAAGACATTTTATTTACCGTTTTTAAATCAAGAAACAAATTTTATTCACACTACAACACGAATATAATTTAAATTTTGGAATAAACATTTTTATTTAACATTTAGTTTTTGTTTTATTGTTTTCTAGAGTCTGGAGACTTCATTTTAAACCTATTCCCATAGTATAGATACAATTCAAATTATAGTAATTCAACCAATGTTATATTTTTTCGGAACATCTTGTCTATGTGTGAGTGTATTTTTCGTGGGAAAAGTTGCAGCCAAAATTTAAAGCAAATTTAATATGGCTTCGTGCGTATCAAAAGTTTATTTTTATTGGCGCAAATATTTTTAGTAATTATCGTGGTAAATTTTTTTGAAGGAAAATGCCAATAATTTTCATAAAAATTCTTTAATTACGTTATGTTCGAATATACCATAAAAAGGACAATGTCAATTAAAATGTAATTTATTGGATTTGGACCAATCACAACGTTTCTTACATTTCGATGTAGGCAAATGAAGGCGTGGCTTTCTTTCGAAAACGGCAGTTGGAAATTTTGAATTTTGAAGCGCATATACGCAATTTGCTCGATAATTTCCCCATCTATCTAACCTACTGTATGGTAATATATTTATACTGTGCTATTCCTCATTAATTTTTAATAATGTTGAAAAAAAATTTTTGCATTTATATTAAATTTCTTTATATTCTATGCATTTATATTTAATTGTAAGTACTACCAAATGACTAGGAGGGGAATGCATAAATACAAAAAGGCAGTTAAGAAATAAGATGGAACAGTGGGAATGAGGAAGAAAGAGAATATGGACCGATGGAATTTTTTTTTTTTTTTTTACAGTTGTCACCACCAGAGTTGAAGAGTTATTAGAAGTGATAGACCCGGGATTCTAGAAATCCACTACAACGTAGAAGGATTGCAAATTATGAAGGAAGAAGTAGAAGCTGCTATCATTAAATGAAAATCGGAAAAGCAGTGGGTAAGGATGGAATTACTTTAGAAATCTCCAAGACTCCAGGATAATTTGCTGTCGAGACGATAGCAGTTATAGTAAATAAGGTTATGAATAAGGAGAAGGAAGTGAACTAATGTGCAAATCAGTATTTCTTGCCATACTAGAAGTGAAACGATTGTTAGTATCATTAGCCAAGTTAAGGTCCTTCTAACGGTAGTATTAGTTAGAATAAAGAATAAAATTATACAGCAAATTACTGAAGAATAGTTGGAGTTTATAAAGGATATTGGGACCCAAAGCTATTAAGTGAAACGAAACCTTTTGTATGATGTGCTTTTCAAACTATTAATAGGAATAATAAGGGTAATTAATGACCATTGTCGGAGACAAAGGGTAGTTGTTAAAATAGATGATGATGATTTAGAATGTCACTTTCTTGAGGGAATTGTCAGACAAAGTTGAGTGATGTCATCATATTTGTTTCACCTCTTTAGTTAGATTATTATGAGAGAAATCAACCACTTGGAGAGAGTGAAAATATGCTAATAAACACTGTACTCTTATCCGACTTCTGTGTTTGGTGGGTACACAAGTTGAAGCAAGAATATAAAGATTTTAAAATGAATATAGAAAAACTGAAATCACGCTTATTTCAATAACGTGGAAAACTTTACATAGTTAACATTAAAATTTGTTGAAATACGTTTGATTTATTGAAATGAAAAATGAGAATATGAAATTAAGAGAAGGATGAATTAAGCCAAAAAATGCTTTCATAAGATGAAAAATAGCAAAATCTCATAGTAAAAACAAAGAAAAGATTAATTAAATGTTGGCTGTTGTTGACATGTATGTAATGTTGTGAGGAATGGATCTTAAGCAAAACGGATAAAAGAAGGCAAAGGCATTTAAAATGTGGTTCTTAAGAACATTCCATAGATCGAGAAAGCAACAAATAAGAAGATATTTAAGTTAACGAACACTTTTCAAAGGAAATAATAAATCGGTATTAATAAGAAAATAGTTTGTTTGTGGCACACAGTGTGAAAGAATAACAACTGGAAAATGTATATCTCGCTAGAGTTATAGGGAGAAGAGGGCCAAGAGGAAGAACTAAGGTGACATATATTGAATAGTTTTTAAAAGTTGTTAGTGAAGGGAATACTGAAGTTGACTATTAAGAAATGCAAGAAAGTTTTTAGTCGGCTACTGTGGAGTGGAAGTTCCAGGTTCGATCCCTAAGAAAACTTTCTATAGAGCTCTTCTCGTTGAATATTGCGATGCTCTCGAGGGTATGAGTTTTTTTTTATTGAAAAAAAAACAAAGTGTTACGTCTTTCCAACTCTCAATCTTTCCCTCTCACGAATCATTTTGGTCGTTTAACCGTTTCAACACCCTTCCTATACTACTACTATTGCAGCGAACACTGGTCTAATCATAGACTTAGCGCTATCCTGAGAAGGATGATCAACACAGTCCATATCTGTAAAACAGTTAAAATGTATTCAATCAAAATCAAATATAGCCGATCATACGGAAACATTAAGCCCACAAGAACTTTAAGTACCTGATCAATTCTACCACATGTTTGTCCCTCTACCCAAGGAGAAATTTAAAAACTTGGAAGTCCTTATGAAGGTCTGTGAAGATGAGGAATTTAAAAAATATATCTTCGAGCACGAAGATTATGCTATCCATTTTCAAAGGAGAATATTTTGACAGTTTCATTATTCCAAAACTACTATAGTTAAAGAAATATTTTGTAACTTTGCTATTAAGAATTACATCGAAGTATATTTGTTTTATTTCTAAATATAATAATTATCTTGTTGAACTATTTCTAAACAAGTAAAGCATTTATAGTCACCGAGCAATGTTTTACAATATTCTCTCACGCTAAAAAGGGGAAGAGGGAAGATTGGACAGCCATTTTGGTACGCAATTTTCAGATCATGTATTGTATTTATGAATGTAATTCCTTAAAGATAAGCAATGATAGGCCTAGGACTTTAGACTTACAGAACAAGTTAGTTAGCCACCATACATTCATGTATTTGGAAGTGTGATTACAAAATGTAATGTAATTGTTTGATTATTGTTTTGTCTATTACAAAATTCCTAGAATTCTTTTTACAGGGTTGCGGAGTCAGAAGAAAAATATCCGACTCTGGCTCTTAAAATTTCAAACGTCCGATTCAGACTCCGACTTTCAAATTTCATGTCCACTTGTATCTTTATTTAATAATAACAGACTGTCAATAATGAACGGGTTCTTTGCCCTCATACAATTACATAAATGAAATTGGTATAGATGGAAGAGTATAATTGGGGATTATGCCATAAATCAATTATAGAAAAGATGTTATCAAATGACAAAAGAATCATGATGGATGTGGATAGCGTCCCATCAAGATTACTTAACTCGGACCATAGATCGGTGCTAGGAAAAGAAACGGAGAAAGCCACATGAAGTGAGGGATATCGTACTAGAGAGACTGGCGGTGAAAAAGATTAAAAAGGAAAGTGTCGCCGACCGATTGAGAGGAGAACTGAGCAGTTATGTGCTTGGAAAAGGGGATGAATTCATGGGTGTAGAAGGAGCAGTGAACAGATTTTACGAGTGAAGTAGGAACATGTGCCAAAAAAGTCCTATGAGTCAAAAAGCTTGGATCGAAGAAGAAAAGAAGACATCATAGAGAGATAAAGTTAAACAACTTGTAAATAATAAAAAAAATATTATATAGGGACTGGCTAAAGAGAAGAATACCAGAGGCAAGAGTAGAGCATTTGGAATTAAGAAATAGAACGGGGGAAAGAAATAGGTGTGCAAAAAATTAGATGTGAGAAGGGATAGATCAGCTAGAACAAGATATAAGTGGCACCAAAAAAAAAAAAATTCGTATGCATTATGACAAGAAAATGAGAAGAGAAGATACTTCAGTCTTTCATTCTATAAGAAGTGTGGTGGAGGTTTCATCTCGGAGCCATAGGATATTACGAACAGATGAAAAGAATACTTCAGTGAAATACACAATCCAGGTGGGGCTGATAAAAACCAGCTTAGGCAGAAACTAGGAGTGTAACTGTTGAAGAGAGACCAATTACTCTTGAAGTAAAGCTAGCATTGTGAAACCTGAAGAATGGAAATAGCCCAGGATGTGGCAGTTTACCAGCTGAAATATATAAAGAGGGAGAATATACAAGAACATAACTTTTCAGACTCTTTAATGGGTTTGATATGGCGTAAGGAATAGGATCTATCATATAGCCAATTTAAAAAAAAAACGACATGAGTAAATTCGAAAATTATAGAGGCATATGCCTTCTGATCCACGCCAGTAAAATATACAAAAGAATTTTAAAAGGATGAGAGGGTTTGGTTTGAGGATGTTAATAGAAAAGAACCTGGAGTAGGCAGGGAGGAAGAGGGTGTGTGTGGACCAAGTGTTCCAAAGATGCTTGTGGAGAAAAGTATAGAGAGAGAGGAAAGGGAAAGTGTATGGTTGTTTTAGATTTAGAGAAAGCATATGATAGAGTGGAAGGGGTGGAACAGAGGGTGGAGGAAATGGAGGGAATAGGGAGAAGGAGAGTGGAGGGGAGAGTGGACTGGAGGGACAAATGCCGATCTTGTTTTATGGAGGAGGTTTGCAGAGGAATGGTGAGAGGGAGGGGGTGGAATTGACAAATGGGAATGATAGAAGGGAAGTGAACATGATAATTGTTTGGTGGAATGGCCCTAGTGGCGAAGAACGTGGAAGGGTTGAGAGGGAGTTTGAGGAATGTGGACAGGTGGAAGGAAGAACTGAAGAAAATGGAGGGAGGAAGGGGGTGAGGGGAAGAAGGATGGATGGTGGTGGGGGGTGGAAGGATAGAACAGGTGGAAGGAATGAGTGGTTCAGTGGACAAGAAAGATGGAAATGGGATTGAATGCCAGGTTCAGGAATAGCCTGCGATGAAGGGGCTGAGATGGCCCAGGGGCTTAGCAGAAGGGAGAGGATTTTAGGAATAGGGTGGTGAGGAAGAGATTGGAGGAATGGGCTGGTGGGAAGAGCGAGAAGGAATGTTAAGATGGTTTGGCATCTGGTGAGAATGGAGGAACAGAGAGTGGTTAGAAGAGTTGGGGAGGGATAGGAAGGAGAGGAAGGGGGGAGACCAAGAAGGAGTGGATGGATGGACAAAGGATGGAGGAGGGACAGGAGGAAGAGGGATAGTGGTGGTGAGTGGAGGCTGGAAAGAATAATAAATATATATATATATATATATATATATATATATATATATATATATATAGTGTATATGGGATAAATACATATATATTATTATTATTATTACTCCATATATAGCATATTATTATTATTATTATTACATACATATATTACATGCATGCATACATACATATACATATATTTCCATATTGGTGACAGTTGGGGAAAACATTAAGTTGTTGGTTGAAACATATTACATATTATATATTATTATTATTACATATTATTACATATATATATATATACATATTATTATTATGCCATATTTGAATATGTTGTTGTTGTTGGTTGTTGTATATATATATATATATATATAGAGCCCTATATATATATATTATATTTATATACTGCATATATGACAACTGGCAAACATAATTTATTAACCATTCTTTCCTTCAGCGAGGCGACAATATGCATGTCATCTAAGCAAACTGATGGCACTAATGAGTTTCTACATTACGATGTTCATAATCTTTACGGTTTTACAGAGTCAGTTGCTACGTACAGGTAATTTCATGAACTACTTTTTTATTATGGTTATGTAGTATAATTTTCTCTGCACTCTATCCAAAACTCCCGTAAATTGATAAATTGCTAATTATTTTATAAACATTTCTTGCGTACAGAGGTCTTACGGAAACTGTTTTCCCTGGCGAAAGACCTTTCATTTTAACTCGATCTTCATTCCCTGGCACTGGTCAATACGTCGCTCACTGGCTTGGAGATAACACATCAACATGGGAAGATTTGAAGGCATCACTAATAGGTAAAATATTATATAATCCAAACTTTTTCTTAAACCGTTGTATTATTAGAAATAACGCCTTAATTTTCAGAATAGAAACTAAGAATGTTCAAAACAAATCAGCTATTAATTAATTTTAAAATCTTTCAAACAGGAATTATTGAATTTACTTTCTATGGAATTTCTATGATTGGCGCTGATGTTTGTGGTTTTAACGGGGATTCGAATGAGGAACTTTGCGCTCGTTGGATGCAAGCAGGAGCATTTTATCCACTAGAGTAAACCTTACTTATTTTATAGTTACTATTTCATGTAATCATATTATTACACTATAATAACAAATGCGACCAACGTTATTAAAATATTAGTTAACAATGAACGGGGTTTTGACCATTTTTTTTTAGCACAAATGGTCTTAACCGGGTTAAATTGCCAAGTTTCAATATATATTTAGCAAGTATTGGAGCATGAGATTTTTATATAATTTATAAATTTAATAATTTTAAACCATTCTTTCTTATTTAAAAAAAAAATAGCTAAACTGAATCGTATTTAATCGGGAATTTATATATAAAATTTTGAAGTTAAAATCTACAGTTAAAAAACTTTTTTTTATGGGCATGGCAATATTCTAGGAGGGCAACGTCTCTAGGAAATTGCTTCCTAGGATCCGGCTAGGTATCGAACCCTGGCTCTTACCTTGCGACAAGAAATGGAGAAAATTTAAAAGAAAGTGGTACTTTATATTTATAATGAAAATAAATTTTTAACCCCCCAAGTAAATATGTAAAATTTTCTTTTCGTAAACAGGTTTTACGGGGTAAAAATGACCTGATTTACTCTTTTACTTTCGCTTACTCTAAAACTATAAGAGAGAGGAAGGCAAATAACCTATCATTTTCTTTGCAGGAAAAAAACTCTAAATAAAGAATGATCAAACGCTGATATATCGATAAAAGTTTTCGATTAATTGATTAAATATTGTTACCGCTCAAAATCAACGAGTGCGCACCACCCGTTCCTTGGTTAAATAAAATACTACTACTACTACTACTACTACTACTACTACTACTACTACTACTACTACTACTACTAATAATAATAATAATAATAATAATAATAATAATAATAATAATAATAATAATAATAATAATAATAATAATAATAATAATAATAATAATAATAATAATAATAATAATAATTAAGGAAAATCTTAGTGAGAGCTTCTTTATAAAAAAAGAATCATAAAGAAAAATTCAAATATAAAAATTTAAAATTGTTATTTCGAAAATTACTTACCATTTTATAACAAGACCAAATCGAATATGAAGGATTAGTAAAAATAATATAATTAGATTTAGAATATATAAAAATTTAAAAGATAAAAAGATTTAGATTTGAATTATTAAAATATTAAAAAATTAAGATTTAAAGATTAAACATTCAAACCTGAAAGAATTAATGATTAAAATGCAGATTAAGTTTAAAAGAATTAGTTTACAAGATTAAGATATTGAAAGATAAAATTAATATTAAGATTTAATTATCAAAATATTAAAATTTAAAAGATTAAATGTGTGATATTAAGATTAGGATTTTAAGATTTAAAAATATAGATTTAAAGAATAATGTATTAAAAGATAAAATTAAGATTAAAATTGAAATATTCAAATTTAATAAATATAATATTAATATTAATATTAAGAGATTTATATATAAAGGATCAGTGTATTATAAAATTAAAATTAAGATTAAGATTAAATGATTAAAATTTTTATATTTCAAATTTAAAAAGACTAAAATTTTAAAATTTAAAGATTCAGATTTTAAAAATTAAAATATTAAAAGATTAAAATTAAGAATAAGATTAAAACTTTAAGCCATTTAAATTTGAAAGTTTAAAATAGTTAAAGATTAAAGTTAAGATTAAGATTAAATGATTAAAATGTTAAAAAAGTTAAAAAAAACTAAGATTAAAAAGTTTAAAGATATAGATTTAGAAGATTGAAACTAAGATGAAGATTAATGAATTTAAAGATTTGAATTAAAAAAAAATTGGGAAAAGAAGTTAGGAAAATTTGAACATTAATAAAACTGCGAGCAAATAAAAATGAAAATTAAGTTTATAGTTTTCGTAACATCGCCATTAAATACGGCAATCACCAAAACTTAAACAAATGGTGGTTACATTTTGTGAAATTTATTGGCGAAGCCAAAATCAGACCATTATTTAAGGTTGATTAAAAAGTAATCATCATAATATGATTTTACCAATTGGTGAATATATATATTTTCCTTTTAATAAATTATAAATGTTATTCTCAAAATAAAAATATATTCTGTAATGTAGAATGATATATTTATTTGACAAAACTAATTTAAATTATAATACAATAAGTTAGGAATATATATATTTAGCATAAATTATTTCATTTTTAGTCGGAATCACAATGAAAATGGATCACCTGATCAAGATCCTGCAAGACCAGATTGGCCAGCTGTCACTCAGGCATCAAAAGATGCATTAACTATACGCTACAAATACTTACCATTCTTATACACATCTATCCATAGGGTAATTATGAGCAGTACCTCTTATGCTGTATTTACTTTTTAGTTTGGCTTTAATCCGCTATTTTTTCAGACATTTTGATTACTTTTTCCATGTAATAAATACTACTACTACTACTACTACTACTACTACTACTACTACTACTACTACTACTACTACTACTACTACTACTTATAATAATAATAATAATAATAATAATAATTATAAATTGAGTTGGCAATCCTGAAGAATAACAATAATAATAATAATAATAATAATAATAATAATAATAATAATAATAATAATAATAATAATAATAATAATAATAATAATAATAATAATAATAATAATACCGGAAATTTTCACTAAAAATCTTAGCCCCCAAAAGAGAAATTATTTAGTATATTGAAAAAGTGTATTTGCGAAATACAATAAATATTAATAATGCTTTGTTTTACGCTATAGGCTCACATGTTTGGAAACTCTGCCATTCGTCCAGTATTTTCGGTTTTCCAAAGCGACTTAAATGCTCGAAGTATTGATGATGAATTCTTCTGGAGCGATAAACTTCTGGTTGCCCCAGTAGTAGAAGAAGGCGCAACCTCCAGAGATGTCTATTTCCCGGACGTAAGTTAACATAAAAATACTATATATGATGTTACATTATACCTGACAATGTCTTATATACTGAAATAATATTTAAAATTTAGTTTCGTACTTTATTTTTAATATATTGCCATTTTAATAGAGTTTATGGTATGATTTACTTGATGGAACTCTTGCTGCTGAAGGACCTACTACTCTTACAGTAGATGCCCCTATAGAAAAGATTCCTCTTTACGTTAAAGGTGGATCAGTTCTGCCTTTCCAATCTCCATCTTTAACCACAGTAGAGAGGTAAGACACAAACATAAAAAAAATACACACTCACACACAAATATTTATTTAATGATATATATATATATATATATATATATATATATATATATATATATATATATGATATATATATATATATATATATATATATATATATATATATATATATATATATATATATTTAAATATATATAGAAAGTATATATGTATATACATATATATATATATATGTCTATGCATATATATATACATATATATATATATATATATATATATATATATATGTATATATATTTATATATATATATATATATATATATATATATATATATATATATATATATATATATATATATATATATATATATATATATATATATATATATATATATATATATATATATATATATAAAGTGGAACCTCGCTTAACGAGCACCTGACATAACGAGGAATTTTCATAACGAGCCCAGTTTTTTAAAAATTATTCTCTTAACGAGCAACGTTTCGCATAGCGAGTCATTAATTCAGTAATGTTTGCTACACAATGCAAATACATTTTAAGAAACTTCAGTTCTGACATCCCTTTTCCCACCTGCTTCGCTTCTTGGCTATCAGTCTGCATTTGTCTCACATTGTGTTCAGACGCTTTAACAATTGTGAATTTATTTTGGTGCCAAGTTTAATAACCTTTTCGAGAATGTCCCCCAAGAAAAAACCGCAAGAAGACAAAGATAAGAGAAGAAAATCTCCGTAGAAGTGAAACGTGAAATCATTGAGAAGTGAGAACCAGGTGTAAGCTTGACTGACTTAGCACGTATATACAATCAGTCTACATCAACGACTTGCACTATCCTTTTGCACAAGGAAATGATTAAGAAGATAGATGAATCAAAGGTAGTGACAAGAATATCTACGTAACAGACAAGTATTCTTGACCATATTTAAGGGTTGCTACTCACATGGATCAATGTGAAGCAAATTCAAGACGACTCTGTTAGCTAGAGCATCATTTACGAGAAGTCGAAAGTGATTTTCGCTGATCTTGTTGAGAAAACGCCAGGAGCATCAACGGATGAAGAAGAAGCATTCAATGCAAGCCGTGGGTGGTTTGAGAAATTGAAAAGAACCTGCATCCACAACGTAGTGAGGTACGGCGAAGTTGCAAGTTCCGACACAAAGGCAGAAGAGAACTTCATTTTTAACTTCAAGAGCCTTGTAGGTTCTAAGGGTTACTTATCGCAGCAGGTTTTT
>JABUQX010014615.1:30000-32500 GCA_015478945.1 Trachelipus rathkii
ATTTGTATAAGAGTAAATCTGGAACACCCTGTATCTCAAGAGCTAGAGCCAATCTTGGAAAACTAATGTCATTTCTGAAATCAGCACACCCGATATACTATAAATTCGATAAAATATCCTTGGCAGCAAAAAAAAATTTTTTTTTTGTTGGCCAGTGCTATCATCTAAAGTTGGACTATCACTAGTTATTTTTTAGAGGGTTGCAAAGAGATTAAAATTATAACACTAGAGCATTAATATCTTCTATGAACTGGAAGAACCAGATTTAGAAAATAGTTTATGGAACTATTGTTGGTTTCACCATATGCCGTGGTTTCACTCTTTTTATGATGCAAGTGGGATTGAAGCGAGTTTTGAACCTGAGAGAGAGAGAGAAAGTGAGAGAGAGAGAGAGAGAGAAGAGAGGAGAGAGAGAGAAAGAGAGAGAGAGAGAGAGAGAGAGGGAGAGAGAGAGAGAGAGAGAGAGAGAGAGAGAGAGAGAGAGAGAGAGAGAGAGAATTCTGGGTGTTATCAAAAAGGGAGAAAAGTTTAAACTTAAAAGCAGACATAAATAAGCAGTGAAGCTATTTAATTTTATGCGAGGAAACAGAAGATATAGAAAGGGTGAAATAACATAAAATAATATTAAATGAATGAAAGAAATAGAGAAATAGAGAGAGAAAGAAAGAGAATGGTTAGATAAGAAAAAATGCAAACAGTAGTACTAAATATATTGTATACTAATTATACTGTTCAAAGCTCAAAATAAATCTTACTAAGCTTTGTTATTTCAGGGTTGTTGAGTTCAAAAAAATAACATTGAAATTTAGAGATTAGCTTTAGATTTGAATCAAAGCCATTGTCTGAAATCCAAGGTATTGCAGAAATGCATCGTTCAATCATTTGAACACTTGTCAACACTGCGGGGGATGGGGGGTGTCATAAATCTCTTAACATCGTGGCACCTTTTGATTGGCTATTACCACGTGATTAGTGTCGTTGAGTCCTGGTAAAATCATGGCCATCTACAATGTGATAAGAGATTTCAGTTGTTATGACTTGCTGTTGCATTTTGCATTTTTGTTTGCATTGCATTTTGATTATGTTGGTCTGTTTGTCTCCTGATAACTACAAATATAATTATGTAAGATGTGTCTCAACAGTGTGAAAATAATTCGGATAACTTCTACTTAAATTTGCGGGGTGACGGGACATTTGCTCGGAAAGTGTCTATCTGTTTAAAAAGACATATTTTTATTTAGTTTAGTTGTAAAGATAGGGGCCAGAAAGAAATGAGCACCTCATACAGTATATGTTGCTTTACATGTTCATCCAAACTCAATACGTGGATAAATGAAAAAAATCAATGTATGTAATTTGCTCTACCCATGGTTTGGAGAGAGAGACTTCCAATCACACAAATGATTGTTATTTCTATATGGTTCACCCTATTAAGAAAGGAATATCCATGATGAAGAATAAATCGATGCTTGTGTATCTTAATATACCGTCTGCAATTTGACCATACTTCATTACAAAGAACTTCCTGTTCTTGAACCTCCAAAGAATGTTTCTTCGGACTTTGACGAAAACAGCGGTGTTTTCTCAAACAGCGAAGAGCGATGCAAATCAACTTCTAAGGTTTCAAAATTTTTGGTATGCACTTACTCCTCGATTCGTAAGATTACATAAGAGTCGCTCAATGACCTCATTAGGGATCTAAATCTTAATAAAAATAAGACAGAACTTTTGGCATCATGGTTAAGACAGTGGAATTACCTACACCACTTCATGAAAAAATGCAACTTTCTACAGTAGATTTAAAGAACCTGAGCAAGTCTTTAAAACCGAAGCTGATTTTACGTGCGACAACTATATTGAGGGCCTGATGGATGCATTGAACATAAGAAATAGTTCTAAACAGTGACGGCTATTCACTGATGCTTCGAGTATTTTTCTTAAGGAAAATTTTTACGTAATGATAAAAGTTCCTGTTAATTCCGGCAGCAAATGCGACCAATACAAAAGAAACATATTACAATTTGAAAAACATCCTGAATGTAGTAGGCTATATGAGGTACCAGTAGAAAGTTTGTATTGTCCTTAAAATAATTGCTAACTTATTAGGACTTCAAAGAGACTATACCAAGTACTGTTGTTTCCTGTGCGAGTAAGATAGCCGCGTCCAAGACACCCATTATGCTACAGAGAGTTGACCCCCAGGGTAGTCATTAACCTTTGGGATTAAAAGAGTTGTACATCAACCACTGGATTGAGCAGAAATTTTTTCTGCTTCCACCACAGTCCACTACATATAAAATTAGGGCTTATGAAAAATTTTGTCAAAGGCCTAGATGTAATTGGTTCCTTATTCACTTACTACGTGGAAAGTTCCCCAGGTTGGGTTCGAAAAGGTGAAAGTAGGTGTGTTTATTGGTCTACAGATCAGAAAACTATTTAAAGATAACAGTTTGAATCAATGGTAAATGACAAGTAGAAAACTGCTCAGGAATTCCTCAAG
>JABUQX010014615.1:52500-75000 GCA_015478945.1 Trachelipus rathkii
AAAAGACCATTAATGTAAACTATATAAAGGGTGGAAAATAAGACAGAACCCTGAGGAACAGAACTATTGATAGGAAAGGAAAAAAATGTCATCCTTTCAACAACAGCCGCTATGGAGCAGTTTGAAGGAATGAGAATGAAAGAGAATGATAAAACTCAGAGGAGGTGAGCTTGAAAAGCAGTGATGAGTTCAAAACAGTGTCAAGTGATTTGGATATGTCAAGCGTCACCACATAAGGCTGCCTAAAGTCCCTGAGGGTAGAAGTTCATAAGTCTGTGAGATAGGAAAATATATTATCAGAAGACTTCTAGCGCTGAATCCGTACTGATGATCTGAAAAAAGGAATGGGATTCCAGATGATCCACGAAATGGGAGTTGGAAAGGGCCTCAATATCTTGGGCAGAAAAGAAGTGGGAACTATAGGGCCATAGTTAGAAGAATCAGAGCGACTACTTTTTCGGGACAGGTTGGAAATATGAATGCTTGCAACACTGATGGAAGGGATATTATTGAGACATAGAGGGTATATTTAAAGAGGGATGATGTCAGTTCGAAAGCACTCCCTCAAAACACGGAGAGGAATGCCATCTGGGCAACTTGCCTTCCTGATGTTCATATATTTTAGAAGCTCAGGCTCCCGATCATATGTAGCAACAGGTAAAGGCATGGGAAACCTAAGAGAAGAAGGAGTAGCAGGAGGATTGTCAGAATCGTCCAGGGTTAAATTAAAGGAAAACAGGAGACCAAAGAGATTAACCCTTTCAGTCGAAGTGTTAGAAACAGAACTATCAGAACGAGTAAGTGGAGAAAATGAAGATTCTCAGAAGTTTTGCAGACGTTTTTTGTAAGAATCCAGTTAGATTTTTTAGTAGGAGAACAAAGGAGATTATTACACTTTCGTTTAGCGAAAGTCCTCTTTCCTCGTCGTATATTATCTCTGCAATGATTCTGAGCTGAATGAAATTAGCAAAAACGATAGGAGAACCAGAAATTTTCAACTCCCGATACGCACTGTCTCTAGCCTGAAGGTGCGAGAACTAGCCCAATCGTACCATCTAATTTAAATTGAGAAGGATATAGAAGAAGAAGAAGAAGAAGAAGAAGAAGGAATAAACTTACTCATCCCATCAGCAATTACATCAACCACCTTATTGGCAGAAGCTGAAGTCTCTTCAGTTTCAAAGCAATCATTCAATGAAGAGTTAGAGTAGAAGCTACGAAAACATCCCGCGATCAACTCGTTTAAAGTGGCATAAAATATGCTTAGAGTGGGATGGTGTTATTCCACGAAATCAGTTTGCAAGCCAAGAATATTGATAAAGTCTATGAAAAGACACACGCATGCACAAATCCGCCATTACAATTAACTAATATATATATATATATATATATATATATAAGGTTGCTATATATATATATATATTAGCAGCAGTTAGCATACAAGCTGGGTTGAAGCACTGCTTAAATATCAGAGCATATACATATATATATATATATATATATATATATATATCCCACCTCCACTAAGCAACACATCATGCATCAAACAAATTCACACAATACTAACAGAAAACTACCTAAGACGCAGACCACCAAACAGCATTTTTAATAAACATCCACCTGAAATTGCACCAGAATTCAACTCCCTTCCAAGGAATAACCAGTCATCTTTGGCCAAACTAAGATGCGGCCACCACCCAAACTTACAAAATATTGCAAACACAGATTCAACCAACCTCAAGCAACCACTGCAAATATTTGTCCAAAATGTAACTAAGTCCCAGAAAACACATCCCATTTTCTACTCCCCTGTCACCAGAGCAATCTGGAACATTTCAGTTCTGGATGATCTGTGGACGAGACCGGTTGCAGCTGCGGGGTATCTGGACGCGATGTGGTGACCCTGAAGAAGGGGTATTCAGGGTTGAGAAAGTAAAATTATATATATTTATATATATATATATATATATATATATATATATATATATATATATATAATATATATATATATATATATATATATATATATATATATATATATATATATATATATATATATATATATATATATCCCTACCTTTAGCTTTAGAACGGAAGGTCCACTAACATTTGAGGATCAATTTATTCAAATAACGAGCTCTTTATCTTCGCCTTACTTTTATGGCGTAGGAGAAATTTGTCATTCTTCATTACTACGATCTTTTGATCAAAGAACAACAAATGTTTTGTTCGCAAGAGATCGCGCTCCATATCCAGGGGTAAAATATTAATATTTTTTTTAAAAGATTTGTATATAGAACTCTCTCTAATGGAGGAGATAGATCTTTATTTCACAATTCTATAAGAGTCAATAAATTTCTTTCTATACTATAGACACTAGCTTACACTATAGATACGTGTAAAGTAATATCCGTTAAGCTTATTTGTTTCCGATGAATAGCAATTATAATATTAAATTAATATTTATGGACCCTTATTATAATTAATGATTTAAAATCTAATATAATGTTTAATTACATTTATATTCCTATGTACTTTAGTTGTTAAGCAAGGTATAACTTTCTTTTATCAACTTTAAGTTTAGTGTTGAATCTTAAAATTGTAGTAGAACATAATTTTTTGATTCTACAGAGTCAAGACAATTTGTATGGATCTCATCCATATTATATTAACGTTGAAGATGATGATGGAAATACTCACTCAGTCTTCCTAGACAATTCAAATGCAGTTGGTAAGTAATTTTTTTCAGTTGTTGTATTAGTGTAGATCCGGAGAAGGATTTGGATTTGGATTTTGGGTCATATCAGGAGTCGAATTTTTGGGTCATATCAGAAATCATTTTATAAACCTAAAGCTGAATATGGAACAACCGAGAACCTCGATTTTCATCACAGCATCAAACAACACAAGGGTCGTATACACTAGTACAGTATCGGACCACCATGCAGTCAGTATTTTTCAACTGTACAACTGCTCTCTTTTGCAATACATTCCCAACATCGCACCGCACCGCACCGCACCGCACCACACCGCACCGCACCTGGACACTGAAATTGCTTGAATCACGACCCTAAACCAAATTGAATCCAGAATCACAATTTTTTTTTATTTTATTTTATTGATTGATAACGACGATGTGTATGTAATTTTCGCGGTCAAAACTTACTAGCGAATCTCATGTACCGACACTCAAGACAGAAAAATTGCTGTCCTTCGGTCAATCACAAGTTCAGGGCAATCAAACCACTCTCAGAGAGAGCTCATGATGCTCTTTCAAATAGATAACCAAAATTGTTCTGCTTTGGTAAAAATCGAGGAAAATACCTCAGTACTCTAATGCTTCATTCTCAATTGATTTCTAAATATTTTTTTTATTCATTTAATATTAAACAAAGAGACTTTCAACCTTAATATAGAAATATATCAACATAATAATTATAATAATTACTTTGAAAATTTCAATAAAACGTTTGGAAAGGGAAAAATTGTTTTCCAAGGGGAAATTAAGGAAAAAAAATAATAAAATTAAATATTATTAAGTTCTAAATTGAACAGAACAAAAAATGCTGTAATTAATTCAATAATAAATAGAAATTTCAAATTTACATATATATATATATATATATATATATATATATAAATATATTACTATATATAGGGTATATATTATTATTATAAATATTAGTTATATATTATTGTTTTAGATTATATATTTTATCTTAACTTTTATTATAAATATATTATAATTAAATATAAATTATATATATATATATATATATATATATATATATATATATATATATATATATATATATATATATATATATATATATAATATTTATATATATATATATATATATATATATATATATATATATATATCATTAAATAGAATACTCAACGTTCTTGCTTGGAGATACTCCTGCTGTTACAATTCGACCAATTGGAGGAATCCTTGATTTTCACCTTTTCTTGGGACCTAACCCTGATGACGTCACTGTGCAATACACTCAAGTAAGATAATCGCTAAATTGTTTACTTCTAATTAAACTTATTTTAAACTAAATAAAAAAAAAAACTATATTTTATTTTAAATTGCAATAAAAAATTTTGTGACCTACTTTAAAATTATATAAATTATATGATTTAATTATTTTAAGTTATATAATTTAATAGTTCCTTGGGCGGCCATTCCTACCGCCATATTGGGCTCTAGGATTTCAGTTGTCAAGATATGGCTACAACAGTTTAGATAATTATAAGGTTATTCACGATCGTATGATAGCTGCAGAAATCCCATGGGTAAGTGCAGTACCTATAAATTTAATAATAATAATAATAATAATAATAATAATAATAATAATAATAATAATAATAATAATAATAATAATAATAATAATAATAATAATAATAATAATAATTTTTGAAAATAGGTAACCTCCTCTCTCTCCATCATATAATAAATATATATATATTATATATTATATATATATATATTATATAAATATATATATATATATATATATATATATATATGTTATATGTTATATATATATATAGTTATATATATATATATATATATATATATATAAAGTTTTAATACCTACAGGACACACAATATTTTGACATTGACTATATGGACGCTCGTCGTGATTTTACTTATGATCAAGTAAATTTTGCAAATCTTCCTGGCATCGCTTCTGAATTGCATTCAGAAACATGAAATTGGTTTTGATGTTCGTAAGTTCATAATAACTTAATATTTTGCTGATTATATATATATATATATATATATATATATATATATAAATATTATATATATATATATATATATATATATATATATATATATATATATATATATATATATATATATATATATATATATATATATATAAGACAATGATGAGGTTTCGAAATAAAGGAGTGGGAAAGTATATAAGGAGGAAAAAACGAATACTAAAGTTTCATATATAGGTAGATAAAATAGGTAAATAAACAGTTTGGAAGAAGGATGAATGAAAACTTATAATAGAATAAGAAGCTGTTCTGGAAGGAATTACTAAAGGCTAAGAAAGAGAGTATAGGAAAAAATCTTCATAAAATAATGAATAAGGGGGAGTACTTTCGTAAATGATGAGATGGATGTTTGGAGAGTGTAAAGGGAATATCTGAAAATCAGCATAACATTAACAGTAATGAAAAGGTGATAGTGAATGTGTGTGGGTTTGATGATGTATGAAGAAATAATTATTTTGTGGATGATATAATTAGTAGGGAGGAGGTAATAAGTAGAGTTAGAAAGTTTAAGAATTGAAAAATCAGCAGGTGTACATGGAATTACTTTTGAAATCGCTATTTAACTTGAATATGTATGAGGCGATGAAAGAATTAAAGGTAGGAGTGGTAGAGGAGGGGATTAAACTGATGGACAATAGAAGAGAGTGGTGGGTGCTCTGCTTATTGTACGCTTATCATTTGGTTTTGTGTGGCAAATCTGAAGAAAATTTGAAAGGATTAATAGAGAAGTTTGGCAGAGTGTGCTAAAGGAGGGGGTTTATAAGAAAATGTATATAAGTTAATTAAGATGGTAGTGGTGAGTGAGTAGATAAAGTTTTTATATTTAAGGAACTGAATGAGAAAATGAGAGTGAAGAAGAACAAATTGTTTGTAGGTTTTATGAATTTGCAACAGGCGTATGAAAATATTAGTAGTGAAGCTCTGTGACAGAGGTTAGTGATATATAGTGTTGGGGGTAGGCTTCTAAATTGAATCAAAAGTATGTATTTCGACTGGGAAGCATGTGTAGGAATTATTGAAGTGGGGTGAGTCAGGTATGTGTTGTATCTCCATATCTACTTAACGTATTTGGTTGGGGTTATGAAAGTATTAAAGATAGGTGTGGCAAGATAGTTTGTTATTCTGATGAAGTATGGAAGAGAGTGGATTATGCCCCACTTATTGTAAGCTGATAATTTGACTTTGTTTGTCAAATCTGAAGAAGGTTTGAAAGGATTGGTAGAAGGGTTTGATTTGGCTTGGTTAAGGAGCTGCTTTGAAAGTAAATTTACATAAGATTAGGGTGGGAATAGTGAGTGAGGAGAATCCACAGTGTGAAATCATGTTAGATGGTGAGAAACTGGAACAAGTATCCGAGTTTAAATATTTAGGGTAAATGTCGGACGAAAATGGAGCGGATGATGAAGAGTTTGGTAGGAAAGTGGCTAGTACAATTAAATCTTTGATGAATGTAAAGGAACTAACAATGGAGTGTACTAGGATTCAACATGAGGGTATGTTGTTGTCAGTGAATAGTAGTGAAATTATGGCGTAGGCTGTAGAATAAGAGGTACATATCTAAGGTGCGGTCTGCTTAGATGGATAATCTTAGGGTGTTAGAATAATTGATAAAGTGAAGAATGAACTTGTTAGAGCGTTGCTTGGTGTGTGCAAATACATGAATGAAATAATAAATTAGGGATGGTTTGGTCATTTCGAAAGATGGATTAAAGTCTGTTGATTAAGAAGATTTATGAATAGTGGTGAGGGTACTTGGAATCAACAGGCTGAGAGAATGAAGGAAAAGTTGATTCAGTCATTAAAGGAGTGTGTGAAGGAAAGGATTGTGAGCTTGGCAAAGGCAAGAAGAAAGGTGCATAATAAGAGTAAATGGCGGGGTTTTGTGAGGGGAAATGGATGTATATGCCTGGGCAAAAGGATGAACCTTTACATTGATGAAATACCACAGTGGGGTTCTGTTCCGGTGTTGAGAAACCCTAGGGTGGATTTTTGAGGTGAGATGGTCGTACTTAAGCACGCGCTATACAAGAGGTCGACTTAAGGGTATAAGGGGAGGGTATGGGAGTTTCCCTTTCGACGTACGTCATATTCTTCTACTTAACTATTATTATATGTCCGGTGTGAGTTCCGCACCTCATCCCCAATTTTGGGTCAAAAGGGAAGACTATATAATATATATATTATATATATATATTATATATATATATATATATATATATTAATTATATATAATATATATATATTACAGTTATATATATATATTTTATATATATATATATTATATATTATTTATTATATATATATATATATATAGTATATATATTTATATATTAATATATATCTATATATTTTATAGTTATATATAAATTATATATATATATATATTATAATAATATATATATAATATAGTATATATATATTATCTATATATATTAATTTATATATTATATACAAACACGATAAACCATAATATCAATAACGATGTCATACTCTATATTATATATAACACCCTCACCGACATTCATTATCCTTCTGATCACGATGGAACCTTTCGCTAATCTGCAGCACGAAATGTGGCAACCTTGCCATTAAGATTAGGTTGTACTGAGTTTACAGTGTTCCAACCAGAACAGAACAACCAACAAACTTAGCTACCGATATACAGTGGGCACCATGTTCAGTTCAATTGCATACTATCACGCTGCATTACTACAGTCAGCATACTGCCAGCGATCCACGCACGAGAATGCATTACAAACACTCTCTGGCTGAGTGCGCATCAAGTTATAAATGATTCTGCAATAGTGACGCGAGTGCATGCGTGAAAAGGATGACAGGTTTCTCCACCTGGCAGTTCTGCGAGACCGGCTCCAAAGGAGCATTCAACAGCGAAACCTTCTACCTTGAGTCAGTCCTGTGTCCATTTCCAACTTTAATATTCTAAGAAGAGAGCACGAGGATAGAATTTCTAGATGGTCTGCCATCGGTCCTCTTCTCACCAGGGAGTATTGGGTTGCAGATTGAAATTATCACAGGCCTTTGGAAATTGGACGATAGCGTAAAGGAGTCACGGTTTGCATCACATTTAAAAAACGAACTCCATCACGTTTCCGTGAGAGCGCTTTACCCTTGCTAAATTTTACCTCCGCTTAAGAGTCTCAGTTTCGAGAAGGTGCTACTATGGCGTCATGGTGTCGTGGATTATGTTGTCCTTTACGAGACTTTCATTGATGCGCAGCACGGCCCTACATCACATGTCTCTTGTCATGATTGGTCAAATACTCGATCATACGCGTTGCTTCAACTATTGACTAGATCAGACACTCACGCATGCAAATCTGACCGCAGCGAGACTCTCCAGACAATACACATATGTTGTTTCCCTCTAGTCTCACGAGAAATAGACTTTCATTGATGCGCATTAATATTTATTCACCCCATGACAATGGCAGAACCTATACCGAAGTGATCGTCCACCTGTACCTTGAAAAGCGGAAAATTCCCTTTTTGCCAGTACTCAAGTACTTGGACCAAGGAGATTCGGACTATGAAACTGCCATCCGTAAACCTAACTTTTGAGAATATAAGTTCTGAAGAAAGGCTGAGTGAAGCCCGAATTTACTTATAGGCGATGTTGACAACTCAGTGGCAGGCTTGACACCGGGCTCGACAAATGAACAAGGAATGAAAAAAACAAATATCTGCAATCGCCACCATTCCTCCACGCCTGATACACAATATTTCTTCATCTCAATTCTCGAAATGTCTTACGCTTTACTTTTTAGTATGTATTTTCCTGTGTTTGTGAAGAGGTCACATATTACATCGTAGGAGTTTTCCTTGCAAAAATGATTCGTTTATTTGTCTGGGCGAGTATATTAACTATAATATAATATATATATTCTAATAATATCTTATTTAATTATATATATATAATACTAATAATAATAGCAAATATATATATACAATAATATATTAGCATATATATATATATTATATTTTAATATTATACATAATCTTATGTATTATATATAATATATATATATATATATATATATATATATATATTATATATATTAGTATATAAATATATATATAATTATTATTATATATATTATATATATATATATATATATTATATATAATTATTATATTATTAATTATATATATATATATATAATTTACTATATTATTATATATATATATACCTGATTTTAATATTATATATATATATATATATATATATATATATTATATATATAATATATATATATTATATATAATAGTATATATTATACTTATATATAAAGGATCCGGCAATAGCTATTGATTTCGATACATACCCTCCGTCACAAAGAGGTAAAGACAGTGATGTTTATGTCAAATATTCCGATCCTTCGTATGTCCCAGCTGATCAACCTGCTTCAGCATCAGATTATGTTGTTGGAAATGTTTGGCCAGACAGTAACGTAGTATTTCCAGATTTCTTCAACCCTAACGCCATTCAATGGTGGGGAAATGAACTAGAAACATTCCATGAGGCAAGTTGTTTTTTCCATTTAACGTTGCTGAATATTTAGAATAACAAAAGTTATTTATTATAAAGTTTTCCCTTTTTATCTCTCTAGTCAGTTGATTATGACGCGATTTGGATTGATATGAACGAGCCTTCCAATTTTGGCACAAACTCCGGTGATTATTATCCAAATACTGGAAGAGGTGCTCTTCAGTGCCCAGATAATAACTTAGAAAGACCTCCTTACGGAACCTTGGTAGCATCCACTGCTTCTTCTAACGCTTTGAGGTAAGGAACTCAGCATTAATGACTTTATTATTATTATTATTATTATTATTATTATTATTATTATTATTATTTATTATTTTATTTATTATTATTATTAATTTTATTATTATTAATATTTTTTATTTTTATTTTTATTATTTTTTATTTTTATTATTTTTATTTTTATTTTTATTTTTATTTTTATTTTTATTATTATTATTATTATATTATTATTATTATTATTATTATTATTATTATTATTATTATTATTATTATTATTATTATTATTATTATTATTATTATTATTTTATTATTATTATTTTTATTATTATTATTATTTATTATTATTTATATATTTTATTATTATTATTATTATTATTTGTTATTATTATTACTTATTTATTATATTATTATTATTTTTATTTTTTTTTATTATTATTTTTTTATTATTATTATTATTATTTTTATGTATTTTATATTATTATATTATTATTATTATTTATATTTTATTATTATTATTATTATTATTATTTTATATTTTATTATGTATTATTATTCTTTATCATTATCATTATTATTTTATTATTATTATTTTATTATTATTATTAGTATTTATTATTATTATTATTATTATTATTATTATTATTATATTATTATTGATAATAGGCCATATATATATATTATTTATTATATATATAATATATATATTATATATATGATTTATATTAGATTATATATATATATATTATTAAATAATATATATATATATTATAATATATATATATATATTACATAATATATATAATATAATATATATATTATATCATATATATATATATATATATATATATAATAATATATTAATATATAATATTATATATATCATATAGTATATATATTATATATATTTATTATACTGCATAATATATGACAACTGCGCAAACATAATTTATTAACCATTCTTTCCTTGCGAGGCGACAATATGCCATGTTCTAAGCATACTGGATGGCACTAATGGTTTTACATTACGGATTGTCATATTTTACGGTTTTACAGAGTCAGTTGCTACGTAAGGTAATTTCTGATACTTTTTTTATTATGGATTATGTAGTATATTTTCTCTGCACTCTATCCAAACTCCCGTAAATTGATTAACATTGATCTAATTATTTTTATTACAAACCTTTCTTGCGTACAGGGTCTTACGAACGTTTTCCTGGCGAAAGACCTTTCTTTTAACTCGAATCTTCCTTCCCTTGCGCACTGGGTTCCATACGTATCGCTCATTGGTTGGGATAAAAATCGGCATGGGAATTTGAAGGCATCACTAATAGGTAAGACGTTATCTTTATCTTTATCTTAAACCCTTATATCATTAGATTTAAAAACTTTTAAAGTTTTAGTATATTTGAGAGAGGTAATGCTCAAGATAAGGAAGTTAATAACTTTAGAATCTTTCAAACAGTGAAATTATTGACATTTACTTTATATGGAATATCATGATCTGGCAGGCTGATGTTTGTGGATTTGGTGGGGGGATTTCGAATGAGGTAGACTTCTGTGCTCGTTGGATGCAAGCAGGAGCATTTTATCCACTTGAGTAAGCTTTAATTTCATTATAGTACTATTTTTTATAGCCATATTATGTTCTAGTGACTACAAATACGATTAGCGTTATTAAAATATTAATTAAGTAGCGATACCAATATTAATATTAATAACAGTTGCAGCAGAAATAATAATAATAATAATATAATAATAATAATAATAATATAATAATAATAATATAAATGATATTACTATAATAATAATAATAATAATAATAATAATAATAATAATAATAATAATAATAATAATAATAATAATAATAATAATAATAATAATAATAATAATAATAATAATTAATAAAAATAATAATATATAATAATAATAATAATAAATAATAATATTAATAATATATAGGATAATAAATAATAATAATAATAATAATAATAATAATATAATAATAATAGTAATAATAATAATAATAAATGAAAAATTTATTAAAATTTACTGATGAAAAGGAGTCATTAAAAGTTCTAATATAGAAAACCTAAGAGCGTTATTGGCTTGGTTTCATAGACTTTGTAACAAGACTAAAATAAATATGTATGTGTGACTGTGTGTGTGTTTGTGTGTGTGTGTGTGTGTGTGTGTGTGCGTAGATGCGTGTTGTGTGTGTGTGTGTGTGTGTGTGTGTGTGTGTGTGTGTGTGTGTGCGAAGGTGGCTAATTTATTAAAATAAATTAATAAAATTTTAACATAAAAAATTTAGAGTTTAAACCCAGTAAATAAATAAATATATAAATATGTGCATTTTGTGAATATTTTCCGAAGAATTGCTATAAACAGGATAGGAGTCAAAACTTAAACAATTTGTATCAGTAATAAAAATCAAAATGGATACAAGAAAGTTCTTAGAAATTTTTACCTAACGTCACAAAATAGTGTCATTGTTTAGTGTTGATTAAGAAGTTATCCACGTAATGCGTTTTCAAATTGGCGAATGCATTTTTTCCTAATTAAAAACCTTTAAATATTATTTTTAAAATAGTAATCTATTTTTTTAAGAGGAAAGAAAGAGAAAGACTATATAATAATATAGATTTAATTGATAATATTAATTTATAAATGAATATATTCTTAATATTTAATATAATAATATAATATTTTATTTTTAGTCGTAATCACAATACAATGGGGGCAACTGATCAAGATCCTGCGAGACCTGATTGGCCATCTGTTATTCAGGCTTCAAAAGATGCCTTAACTATACGCTACAAATACTTACCATTCTTATACACATCTCTCCATAGGGTAATTATGTGTAGTACCTCTTATATTTACTTTGCCATTAATCCGTTATTATTTAAGATATTTTGCTATTTTTTTTTCCAGGTAACATAATAATAATTAATAATAATAATAATAATAATAATAATAATAATAATAATAATAATAATAATAATAATAATAATAATAATAATAATAATAATAATAATAATAATAATAATAATAATAATAATAATAATAATAATAATAATAATAATATATACTGATAATATATAATATAATTACTATACAATTAATAAATATAATAATAATAAAATATATAATATAATAATAATATAATAATAATAATAATATAATAATACTATAATAATAATAATAATAATAATAATAATAACAATACAAATAAACAATAAAATAATATAATTAATAATTAATAACTATATTTAATTAAAAATAATAATATAATATACTAATAATAATATATTAATAATAATAATAATAATATAATATAAATAATAATAATAATAATAATAAAAAATAATAATAATAATAATAATAATAATAATAATAATAATAATAATAATAATAATAATAATAATAATAATAATAATAATAATAATAATAATAATAATAATATAATAATTAATCTATATAATAATAATAATAATAATCTAATAATAAATAATATAAACTAATAATAATAATAATAGATAATAATAATAATAATATCAAATTTCTCACTTAAAAGTAGATCCTCCAAAGCAAAAATCATTTCACAGCCTGAAAAAAAAGAGTAATAACAAAATACAATGAATACTAATTTCTTGTTTCACACTATAGGCTCACATGTTTGGAAACTCTGCCATTCGTCCAGTATTTTCGGTTTTCCCAAGCGACTTAAATGCTCGAGGTATTGATGATGCATTCTTCTGGAGTGATAAACTTCTGGTTGCTCCTGTAGTAGATCAAGGCGCAACTTCCAGAGATGTCTATTTCCCGGACGTAAGTTAATAATAATAATAATATAATAATAATAATAATATAATAATAATACTGGTATAATAATAATATAATATTAGCCTAATATAATACTACTTAATAATAATATTAAATAATAATTAATATAATAATAATAATATTATATGATTTTGTTTGATTGATTGATTGATGATGATGATGATGATGATGATGGATAATAATAATAATTAATAATAATGATAATAATAATAATATAATATAATTAATAATACTATTAATTAACTAATAATATAATATAATAATAATAATATATAATAATTAATAATATAATAATAATATAATAATAATTTATTGACAGTTATTATAGAAAAAAAAATCACTGAAAGTTCTAATATAAAAAAATTAGCGAATAGCGTTTTCCCTTAATTTCGAGGACTATAAAAAGACTAAAACCATTATGAAGGCAACTTATTTAAAAAAAAAAATTGATGAACATTTGCATATCAAATAGGTGATGGAAATTTGAGCATGATATATTCATAAAAATTTTATATGCCTGACATTGGTTTTGCATATAGGAAACATTTATACTTTACTTTTTGCACTTTTCATATAGATATATCTATAATTTTAATCAAATTCAACAGGGGGAAGTATATGGATATGACTTGCTTGATTGGAACAGTTGTTGCACCAAGACAACTACTTTACTACATGCTCTATTGAAAAGTTCCACTTTATGTCAAAGGTGGATCAGTTCTTCCATTCCAATCTCCTTCTTTAAATACTGTAGATAGGTAAGATATATACTAATATATATATTATATATATTTTATAGATATATATAATATATATATGATTATACTTATATTATATATATATATATAAATATATAATATATATATATATATATATATATTTTATTATTATATATATATATATATATATATATATATATATATTTATATATATTATATTATATATTATATATTTATATATAATCTATTATATATAATATATATTATATATATATATATATATAATATTATTATCATCCTATTCCTATCCCCAGATTGGGGTGAGGTGTGTAGCATACACCGAAACATAAAAGTTGTAGAAGAACATGACGCAAGTCGAAAAAAAGCCCCCCCCCCTCCTTTACTGTCCACTTTATATCGCAAGTGAGAACTCGCCGCAGTCATAAAAATCCACCCTGAGGTTTCACGAGACTGCGACGGACCCTCACTGTAGTGTCCAGTCAATGTGGGTTTCATAACCTGGTCAAAGTCCACAACCATACCCCCTCACAAAACTCCGTCATTCACTCCTGTTATGCACCTTTCTTCTCGCCTCTGCCAAACTCACTTTCCTCTCCTTCAGCAATTCCATTACTGACTCAATCAACTTTTTCTTCTGTCTCCCAGCCGGTCGATTCCCAGCACACTCACGACTTTACCTCCGCTTAACCAACCAACTACCATCCATACTTTCCGTATGACCAGATCAAACCATCTCAATGTATTCTCGTTTATTCTCTCATTTACGCATTTCTTAACACCACACAACTTCCTAATGCGTTTAATTCTCATTTTATCAATTCTTCACACACCTCACATGCCCGTACGATTGTCTATCTGAACACTTTGCGTTAGATCTATACCTCTTCTTTCTGACCTTAGTTTCACTACTCTTCATTAACACAGGTAACAACATAACCTCATGCAAAACCCTAGAGCACTCAAGACTTAGTCCCTCTGCATCCACAAAATATTTAATTGCACCAGCCACCTTCGTATCATTCACAACTTTCCTAATACAATCTGCATCATCCGTTCACTTTTCATCCAACATTTATCCTAAATATTTAAACTTTGATACTTGTTCCAGTTGCTCATCATGTAACATGACTCCACACAGTGGACTCTCCTCACTCACTATCATAACCTTACTCTTATCTACATTTACTTTCAAATCCCTCCTATAACACAGCCTGCCCAACCCCTCTACAAATCGTCTCAAACTCTCTTCAGATTCACCCACAAACAAATCATCCGCATGCAATAAGCAGGGCACCCTCCATTCTCTTCTCTTCTCCATCATTCTAACATCTTCCTCTGCCACCCCCACCTATAATTCTTTCATAGCCCCATCCATATACAAATTAAATAACCAAGGAGACATAACACATCCCTGCATCGCTCCGTTATTAATATTAAACAAATGAGTTTCGACTCCATTTATTCTAGCACACGCTTCACTAACGTCATTCATACTTTTGATTCCATTCAGAAGCCTATCACTAACACCATATATCACTAACACCTACCACAGAGTTCCTCTATTAATCCTGTCATACGCCTGTTGCAATCAATAAAACCTAAATACAATTTATTCTTCTTCTCTCTCATTTTCTCAATCATTTGTTTCAATGTAAAAATTTGATCCACACATCCTCTACCTCTTCTAAGTGCACCTTGTTCTTCACAATCAGCCCTTCAGTCACCGAGTACTCTTTCAACCAAAATACCAGCACATATCTTCCCTACAAAACTCAGTAAACTAATTCCCCTTTAGTTCCTACAGTTACCCTTATCCCCCTTACTTTAATATATATTACTGTTCTACTCCAATCTCTCGGAACTATACTCTCCATAAAAGCTTTGTTACACAACTTCCAAATCCATCCAATTTCCATCTCGCCTCCATTCTTGATCATTTCATTAGCAATTCCATCTATGTCTGCAGATTTACCATTCTTCAAGCTTCTCTCGCCCTACCCATTACCTCCTCCCCCAATTACCTCATAACCAAAAATGCCTATTTCTTTTTGCTACATCAAACCCCCACATTATTCACTATCACCTCTTTATTACTTTAAATGTTAGGCAGATTTTCGAAATGTTCCCTCCACACTCTTCTCACATCCATTGCATTAGCTACGAAAGCACCATCCCTATTCATCATTCTATGCAGATTCCATTAAACCCTCATTCTTAACCTTTTGCGCTCCCTTCCAGAAAAGCTTCCTGTTCCCTTGTAAGTCCCCATTCATCCTTCTTCCAAACTTCCATTTACCTCATTTTTCCTCCTACGTATGCACTTTTAGTATTTCCCTTTTTTCCTCCTTATTATATATTTCAATACATTTTTCTTTTGAGACCTCATTTCCTTTAGGCACATTCAAACACGTTTATATTTAGTACTATATATATATATATTATATATATATATTATATATATATTATATATTATATATATACTATTATTATATATAATATATATATATATAATATATATATATATATATATAAGCAGTGGTTTTCGTTGGCATTAGTTTCCATCACATTTGATTATCGTCCGCTTTCTTAATAAAAAATTTATCTGGCTTTTCTCGACAATACTCGGTATTCGTCCCTCCCAAACTCCCAAAAAAGTGTTCCATTAAGTGTGCGTCGATTTATCTTTCTGTAGGGCTGTGTTTTACTAACAATTTACAAATATTTTCTCTTAATTAGTTAATAGTTTTCATGATGTTTTCATGAAAGGTCACTCGCCATATAATTATTAGCTTCTCTACTCTAGTCCCTTTTCACCGATTCGACTTTACTCTGGTAAGTATACTCCATCCATTAATGGTGTTCTTGTTTAACAATTGAATCTTTTATTAGTTTTCGTTTTCCCCAGGAATTGTTTTTATTAGTGTTTATAGCTTTATTAAATATCTCTATACATTTGCAAGAATATTTTTGGTGACGGTATCGTTTGGGGCCCTGAAACAATTATTTTTAGCAACATTTACTTCAATAGAAGCTACTGTACTAGGTTCTGACTTTTAACCTACTCCTAAGAACCAGTTAACAACATGTACCATATGCCACACTTTCACTCTATTTATATATGTTTTTTTTATTTTATTTATTTATTTATTTATTTATTTTTAAACATTTCATTGCTGTTCTAACTTTCTTTTGTCATTGAAAGCATTTGATGAAAAATGAAACACCATCAGGAGAACGTATGTATTGATAACTTTTCCTGGAAAGAAAGTTTGACTCATAATCCCGTTTTTATTTTCAGTCGAAGCAATCCATTCGGTTTAACCATTGGTTTAGACAGTAACAACTACGCTACAGGAGAACTCTACTGGGATGATGGTCATACTGATCATACTATGGATGAATCTTATTTAGGAACATTTACATACGATCAGGTAATTCTTCTCATATTAAATAAATACCTGTTTATAATAAGAATAATATGTTATTTCAAAGAAACAGTGTAAATTTAAGCTCGAAAATTAATATTCTAATTTAAATTTTGTAATAAATCGTATTAAGGTTTCAGATTAAGACCAGAAGTGTTTACGAGAATCTAATATTTCTGTTGAAAATATCATATATATTATATATATATATATATATATATAATTATATATATATATATATATAATATGATAATATATTATGTAAATATGTTTACATATATAATTTGTTACTCTTAAATTTAAATATTTTTTTTCGTGTAAAAGAAAAGAAATAGATATATAATATATATATTATATATATAATTATTATATATATAATATATATATACTTATAATAATATATATTATACTATATATATTATATATATACTAATATACTATAATATATATATACTTGGATATATATGTGCGTGTGTCGTGTGTGAATGTTATTGTGCTTTATATACGGTATATAATAGAGTTATAATATATAAGGTATTATTATATATAATATTATATATATATATATATATATAATATATATAATATAATATATATATAATATATATATATATAAAATTATATATGTATATATATATGAAAATAATATATTATATATATATAGTAATATGATTAATATATTATATATATAGATAATAGTATATATATATATTATATATATTATATAATTACTTAGTAATATATATATATCCATTGAATTTGACAGGGAAACTCTCGCGTTTAACAATAGAGTACAACCAGATATTTGCGGAGTGATATTAGTACTACTTCAAATAAAACATCTACGGCCACTAGCCCATCGAAACCCAAAACAGAAAATTGTTGTCAAAACGGGTGAGAGCTTGGCTGATTTCCTCATCATGGAACACAGCGACCACCTTCAAGGTTCTATTCATTCTTCCCATCACCTTAATCTTGGGCAGGAATTTACTATTTTAACCTTTTGCTTGAGCCAACGAAACTAAGGTATATAATAATATATATATATATATATATATATATAGTATATATATAATATATATATATATATATATAGTATGATGATATATTATATATAATATAATATAGTTATATATATAATTATAGATATATATATATATATATAATATATATATAAAGAAATTTTTTTAAATTAACGAAATATTTCAGTTTTAATTTTGGAAGACCGGAATATGAAAAGAAATACCAAAACATATACAATTTAAAAAGTAAAAATAGGAAAATAAAATAATGAATTATTCTAAATAAATATTGATAAATAAATCTTTTTTCTTTTATAAAATAATGAAAAAAAAAATTTTACTATCTTTTCTTTTCTTTTATTTTAACCTATTGGGATGAAATTAAAAATTATTGCGCCTCATTTATAAAAGGGCTCGAAAGAAAATAATAATATATAATATAATATATATAATTAGATATATATATATATATATAGGTAGTAGATATTATATATATATATCATAGGTATATTATATATATAGTATATATATATATATAATATATATATATACTATATATATATATATATATATATATTGTGCCATAATATTTGTCAGGTTGCAGAATTGTATTCAAAGTAAAAAAGCTGTAGCCGAGGAAAAGACGAAGTTACGTTTCAATCGCACTGGAGAGTTCATATCATTGTGTTGCGTTTGCAATGTCGATTTCCAAAGAGAAATAGTTATTTATTGTTGAGACTTATTTATTTATGTGTGAAAATCACAAGCGTTTGATAAATGAGTTTGATTTGAAATTTCTTTAATCTACAGTCCCCGATAGCTCAGTGGTAGAGCACTCTCCTAACGAAGCGATGTTCCCAGGTTCGCAACTGGTCGGGTGGGAGAATGTGAGCTATTCTCTCCTTGGGTTTGGCTCCGTCCTGCTCGGACGTTAATTGATTACATCCCCTCCTAGATTAGGGCTCTGCCCGTGAGCGGTGGTTTTTATCTTCTGTAAAAAAAAAAAAAAAGTAGACAATATTCTGTTGCTACGATCTTTTCTTATTAGGATGGTTTAACACAAAATAATAATCAAGACTGATTGCTGCTTCACTGATTGGTCTATTGCTTAGCCAATCATAATGCATGTAATGACCCTTTATTATGTGAATTATGTTATCAATGTAACGATTCTTGCTTTTACAAAAACATTCTCGTAGTCAGAGCTTGTAAAAAACTGATAGCTTAGCTTACCCTCGGATGTTATATAAATAAATATTAGTGTTTAAAGGATAAGCTATTCATCCTGAAGGCGGCTCCACACATGGGGAGTTTGTCAAACCCTTGAATCTTTGCGTATTGCATTTGTTTTTTTCTCATAAGCGAATGTACCTCTGCACACATTCTACCCCATGTGTGTACGGGTCATTTTTGGCAAAGTTTTGCTCGTTTGCTTGGTTTGCCAAATACGCAAATCTTTTCCATAGCTTGTAGAAAAGATTTGTGTATTTGGCAAACCAAGAAAATGAGCAAAACTTTGCCAAAAATGACCCATACACACATGGGGTGTTTGGCAAAGAGTTCGACGAACTCCGCATGTGTGGAGCCGCCTTCATATGACGACATTGTTCAGAATAATCCTGACGTCACTACTTTTAAAAAAGTGACGTCACTTAGGAAACCACTTAAAAAGTTATAGTCACAGGATAAAATTGTTAACAGCTACTGTTTCGATATGAGGGTCTACAAAGAGGTTAAAATTACATCCGTACTACAATGATGTCTTCCATGAATTGAAAGGGGGACTAGCCTAAATGGGCGACAGGAGAATGGGTTAACAGGAAAAACGATCGGCACAACATCCAGAAAGTTTCCTGTACAGCCTGCCGCAAGCGTTAAGTTAAGTTAAGTTAAGTTAAGTTAAGTTAAGTTAAGTTAAGTTAAGTTAAGTTAAGTTAAGTTGGATTCGTTAAAGAAACTCTGAATAACCAGATTTTTTTTTTCTTCAAATGTCAACCGTTTGTGTATAGGTCCATTGAAAGAACAAAAGTCTCGTTTCTCATAGTGTGGTTATGAAACTATGAAAAAATCTTAACACGGTACCGTCGCAGGTTTAGTGTCCAGTGGTTCCCAATCTTATTTTAGTGGCCCAACCCCAAGAATAAAAAAATAAAATCCATGCACCCCTATCCTTTCACTGATTATATATATATATATATAGATATATTATTATATTATGAGATAATTTATATATATTTGGGATATCGTATATACTATAGTATCTAAGGTATATATATAATATATATAGAGGTAATATATATATATATGGGTATATTATAAGGAAGATTATATCATTATATATATGATAATAATAAGAGTATATATATATATATTATAGGATATTATATATTACTAGTATAATAAGTATTACCTATTTTAGAATAATTTAATGCCAGCGATATTGGTGCTTTGATGACAAGATGCTTGGCTTAATTTAGAAAATTCTGGATAGTTGTAGTGCCTGGAGGGAAGACAGCAATACTTAGCTCTTCCGGTTCAATGCTTAATTTTATTGTTCTCTCTTTTTTTTTTATCTTAAGATCTGGTCCGTCGTAGCACTTAAACGTTGCTCGCGAATAAACTATGTTGACTCAAATGGAAAGCAAGGGGAATAATTGCAGTTGATGTGTAATTTGATAATTCATTATTAAATGCCATCAACCACCAATTGCGACAAACTCCTTTAGTTTCTCTCACTACATCTTTAAATTTGTATCTTCATAATTTCAATCAGGGCCTGTTCTTGGAATGATTAATATGAAGATGTGTTGAGGTTTATTGTCATTGAATATTTAAGACCATTTTAAAGTCGTCACTTGGCTAACGGTTATTTAAAGATTTTGGGTAGTAAATTCTTCTCTCAAATTCGTATAGAGGTGGTGGATTAATGTGGATAGCCTTTTGCTGCAAATTTATTCATTTTCTACAATGAAAACATTCAAAGTTGGAAACCTTTCCAAACTTTCGACCGATATTTTCTTTCCCACAAAGCAAGTTTCTCTCAAAAGCCCTAATTTTACCACATTGTTAAAACATTACTTTTACAGTAGATTGAAGAGACAAGTTTAAGCAATTTATTATCTCAAAAAATATGTGCCATTTAACATAATACTATCAGCCAACTTTCACAGAAAAGCAGGTTTTGCAAACTTTACAGTTCCTCTCTCTTTTCTGAAAAGGGGACAAATTTTAATTTCCATCTGTTTAGCTCGAGTAAAGTATTTTGCCTCGTGATAAACCACCTCTACGTCTGTATAGGACAAAGGTGTGTTTATGTTTGCTTTCCTATCTCATTACAAAAGTATTTCAGAAGGACTTATTTTGTTGAAAAGTTTAGATTTAATAAATTCACAAACTGAAAATTAAATCTGAAACACTGAAAAAATCTCATGGCTGCGTAACTTTCTTTGCAGCCAGATTGCCTTTTCTATGTATTAAGTACAATAAATGGAATTTTTAATAATAAAATTTCAATTTCTAGTACCTTACCTCTGAATTTGAAGGTTTTTCCTTCACGCTTGTCGCTCACGCCCTGGTATTTCGAGACGCACCCCAGTTTGAAAACCCACTGGTTTAGACTTTCTTTTTTACCTTTTTTTCTTTTTATACAAAGTTAAAACTTTGAAGTGTTGGATTGTGCATAGCGGGTATGCAAACCTGCGTCCATAATGCAGGAAATCACTTTCAATATTTGTTGTAGCGGAAAATTATATTGCTCTCTCTTCTCTCCTTTCTCTGGCTCATACCTCTCTCTCCTCTCTCTCTCTCTCTCTCTCGTCTCTCTCTCGTACTCTTTCTCTCTCTCTCTCTCTCTCTCTCTCTCTCTCTTCCAATTCTCATTT
>JABUQX010014616.1:0-5000 GCA_015478945.1 Trachelipus rathkii
TTTCCATCACCAAATTCCAAATATTCACTCCGATCATCTTTCAAGTCACCTTTTCTTACTTCGTCTTAAAATTTAGTGTCCAGTTCAATATATAGGTTGGAGAATCTTCGAGTTTTTTTACTATCTTTTCTTTCTACTCTTTTTTCGGCGAAAGCTAAAAGTTCAAAATTGTCAGGCATCTTAGAAAACAATGCCATGTACATTAATTTTTGTTTATTGTTTTACACATGCAAACTTTAAACTCCCACATTTGAAATGCAAAATTTATAATTAGAATTAGACTCTTAAGAGGTCAAGAAGAAGAGAAAAAATCTTGATAAAAAATTCCAATGTTAAAAACTCTGAAATTTAAAACATAAAAGTAAAAAGAAATTGGAAAAAATAAAAAGACTAAAAATAAAATAAAAATATCAAAATTTGAAAACCTAAAAATTGTCATTTAAAATAGTCCATGAAAATTAAAGTTAGCAAGTACATTATGATTATATCCTCATTAAAAAATATGAAACATTCTTTAATGATATTAAAATTTAAAATATAATGTATATAATTGTCGTTCAAAATCTTCTAGTTACTCAAAAATTTGTCAACAAAAAATTGTGAATTCGAAATAAAAATTGTTCAATATTTCAAAGACTTCCTTTTAAATTACGAAAAGATTTTTTTTGTATATAAAAAAAAAAAAAAAAAAAAAAAAAAAAAAAAAAAAAAAAAAAAAAAAAAAAAAAAGAGAATGGGTTTTCCTTATATAGGCGTATTAAAAAGAACGGAGAAGATAAAAGTTATAAATAATAAATAAAAATATAAAATCTTAACTACATGGGACATCGTAAATGTGAAAAAATCAGAATTATACTTTTCGATCGTTTTCACTTCAAATACGAAAAACTTGAATAACTGGGGGGTTCCTCCTGCCGCATGCACTATTATTATTATTATTACATTATTATTATTATTATTATTATTATTATTATAACAGAATACCTCTCATCCTCTAATTATTTTGAAAAGAACTTAAAGTATCCAAAGTAGCCAAAGAAAAAATCACTGAAGTTAAAAGGTAGTTATTTATTGCTGTTTGTTAATTTTTTTTCATTTTGTTTAATTACAGGTTATAGTTATAGTTATAGAGCAGAAGATAATCGATATTGACGATATTTAAAGTTTTCTTTCTGTTTTCTCCACTTCATTTTCTGATAAAATTTATATTTAGTTGTAGGTCATCTTAAGTCCAGTAATCTTATGGTTTAAATCATTATTTTTTTTTTTTTTTTTTTTTTTTACAGTTGTCACACCACTCACTGCGCGAAGCCCTATTCAAGGAGGCGGTGTTAAAATCCAGAATTACACAACTAACGCAAATTACGCGCAGATGAGCTAACGATACGCAGGCTTTGGAGTGCAAGTGAGATGTTAAATTCAGCAGGAAACACAGAAGATGAAGAGAATTCCACAGAAAAACAGAAGTAGTGGGCTGGAAAGAGGGAAGCACCGCAGCGAACTAGCCTGGGGTTGCCCAATATCCACACAAAAACTCATGCGCAGACACAGCACCCTGTGCTACGAGACGTCGTAAAGGTGGAGGTACGGAGTGCAAAGTTCCCTCGAGCACCTGCCGTGGGGTTACCTATAGAAAAGAGATAGAGCACCAACATCGCGCCGCAAAGATAGAGGGGTCAGGAGAAGTGGAAAGTACAGGAAAGTTTATAAGTCTTTTGGCCTTTTGACTCGACCCTGTCCAAAAGCCGGTGAAACCAGAGCCCCCCCCAGATATGGGAGCAGTACTACATCCATACAAGGGCGATTGAGGCCCTTGTATAGCTGAAGCAACTGATAGAAGAGGAAAAAAAGTATCGCAGTCTAAACAGAACCCCCAGTTTCTTTGAGGCCGCCCTTAGCAACCGTTGTGATGTGAGGGTTCCAAGACATTTTTTTGTTTATTGTAAAGCCAAGGATGTTATATTGTCAACAGGAGAGAACGAGAGAACCGTCGAAAGAGATAGGGAAGTTGGAAGGTGTTTTTGAGAGAGGGAGATTTGTAGAAAGTTGAGTTTTTAAAGAAATTAAATTTCACAGGTTGAGGACGACCCCACCCAAAAATCCTATCCAGATCAGCGAGGATAGAATTCGGAAAGATTAAGACGAGGAGGCAATTCTAGAAGTTAAAAGAGGAGGCAGATTGAAAATGGAGTTGAAAATAAATGGTAGAATCATCGGCTCATGAGTGGATAGAGTTAGATGTGCAGGTGAGAAGAGCATTATAATGAAAAGTAGAATAAAGTAGGAGCCATAGGACAACCCTGAGGTACACCACAATTAACAGAAAAAGAAGAAGTCGCCCCATCAACAACCAGCCGACATTGAGCGATTTGAGAGAAGACTAGACATAAGAAAGCAAAGTGAAGGAGGAAACCAAAGGAAGGGGAACTTGGAGAGCAGTGACGCGTGGCCTTCCCGGTCAAATGCCTTTGGATATGTCCAAGCGCCACCACCGCAAGTCTCCCCGTTAGTTCCTAAGGGCGGAAAAACCTTAAATCAGTAAGATAGGAAAGTATATCGCCAGTAGACCCCGAACGCCGAAAGTCTATACTGGCCGATCAGAAGAAGTGAATGAGATTCCAGTATGATCTAAGAAATGAGAGTTGAGAAGGGTTTTCAAAGATCTTAGATAGAACACAAGTAAGAGCTATAGGGCGATATTGGAGGATCAGAGCGGCTACCTTTTTTCGGAATCGGCTGGGGACATGTGCATGCTTCCAACACTGAGGGAAACGTGTTGTTATTGAGACATAGAGAATATAGTGAACGAGGGTGCGGTCAGCACGGAAGCACACTCCCTTCAAAACTTTCAGGGAGAAATGCCATTCGGGCCACCCGCCTTCCTAACGTCGTAGATTTCAGGAGCCCATTTACCCCCCGATCGAATGTAATCACAGCAAAGGCATAGGACCACCTGAGAGGTAGGAGGAGGAGGGAGGGAGGAGGAGGAGAGGAATGCCAGAATCGATCCAGGGTTTAGTTAGAAGGAAATAGGAGGGCCGAAAGGATTGGCCTTTTCAGTTGGAGAATTGCAACAGAACCATCAGAGCGAATAGAGGAGGAAAGGCAGATTTACAGAAGTTGTTAAGAGATTTTTTTGGCCAGAAAGATTTTGTCAGTAGGAGAACCAAGGAGGTTCAGCGCACTTTCTTTTAATGGCAAGCTCGCTTTGCTCGTCAGAGAGTATCCCTGCAACGATTTCTAGCAGAATTAAAAAAAATTAGCAAAGAGTGATAGGAGAACGAGCAGATTTTTCCCACTCCCGATACGCTCTTGTCTATGCCTGAATGGCCAGAGAACAGGGGGGGGGGGGGGGGGGGGGGCCCACGCCCCCCCCATGGATTATGAGGAGAGAAAAGATTTAGTCGAAAGGAATGAACCTGCTCATCCCATCAACGATTACAGCTCCCACCTTATCGGCAGAAGTCGAAGCATTCACCAGAGACAAAGCAGTCACTCCAATTATAGTTAGCGTAAAAGCAACCCCCAAAGCCCCCCAATCGGCCCGAATCAAAGTGCTAGAAAAAATGAGACGGCAGAATGGAGCTGTTGGAGAGAGAGTACTTAAAATTAAGAGATATAAGGTTGGGTCAGATTTTGACCGATAGGAGCGAAAGTGGTGTATTTTAAGAGAAGGAAGGACTAGTGGTGAAACCATAGGTTCAAGTGTGTTCAAGAATTGGTTAGACCGATCCGGAATGTGTGTTGGGTCTTTAATTAGTTCCAGATTGTTGAGAATGCTGAATGATTCATCCTCCTCCCCACCTAAAGCGCGTATGAGAGGTCCCCAACCATTCAGTGTTATGTACATTGAAAATCCCCTAAATAGAGACCTCAGTATTTGGGATGAGAAGAAGATATAACAGTCTCGTGGAGAAGTAGTAAGTATTCAAAAAAAGGACGTAAAATCTGTTCTAATTAGGAGAATAATTTTCATAATTACCAACCATTAGTTGATGGTTCCCATATATATATATATATATAATATAATATATATATATATATATATATATATATATATATATATATATATATATATATATATATATATTATATATATATATATATATATATATATATATATATATAAATTTTTGTCGTGAAATAATAAAATTAATTAATCAAAGTCTTACGAAGCTTTCAGAATTTTGTATAGCTTTTAACGTTGCCTTGTTATCAGATCTATGTGCATGTTTATCGTTGTAACCATTACAGTAGTTACTATAAGTAGTTAGTAATCCCTGGTGGTAGAGCAAGTAGTAGTCTTAACCCACAGATAGAGGTTTCACCACTGTCTGATAGTAATAATTAGTCGTCCAAAATGTATAAACTTGCTTCTTGGATTCTTATCTGTATTCTTTGCTCTGTAATAGAAGCAAGACACAATAGGAACCTAAAATAAAAGTTATTACATTGGAAATTGTCCTTCTATTGAGACACTTTGTGTCCTCAAAGATTGACTACTCCTACAAATAATAATTATTATTATTATTATTATTATTATTATTATTATTATTATTATTATTATTATTATTATTATTATTATTATTATTATTATTATTATTATTCTATTGTAGTTAGACTATCGCATTTATTATTATTATTATTATTATTATTATTGCTTTTGTAGTTATAGTTATTGAAAGTCTTAGTAGTATAATTTTATTGTTATTGTTATCACAATGAAAATTGTTTTTATTATTGTTTATACCTTGGAGACTTGACAAGTTTTTGTTATCTTGGTCAACTCTTGAAAGTATACATATTTATTAACATCGAAAATTATACTACACTTGTTCGACAACGTTGTTACACATGTTCGTCAGCGCAGTGATCATTTTGTAATAAAGATTTATATCTTCAACATTCAAAGCGACTTACATATAAAAATAAACTTAGTAAATTTTTTAATAAAAATATATTAAAAAATAAATTTTGAATTAAATTTAATACACAACAAA
>JABUQX010014616.1:7500-10000 GCA_015478945.1 Trachelipus rathkii
CTTGTACAATCTATATTGTACTTGTATTATAAATCAATATTTAATCTTATAGTTTTGAAAATTTTAATATCTTTTTTGTGTCTCAAGACACATTATTTTTGTACTAAGTACTTGTACTGGTACAATGTTTTACTTGTACAATCCATATTGTACTTGTACTTCATTCATAAATGTATATTTTTTTATACAACTAATATTTTGAAGTCAACATGGCTTCTCCACCTTCCGACCTTTCAGCCGCTGACCTTGAGGTCTTTAACTCTCTCATACAACAGAGAGATACTTTGCGGAGTCTCGTGGAGGAGACCCTTCACGAAGTTGACTCTTGCATTTTATATTCCAACTTGAATACCAGTCAGTTGGAATCACTTATTAAAAAATTAGAAAAACTTGATTCTGACTTTGAAAATATTAATTATAAACTTATAGATTTCTGCGAAGAAGAAATCGCCCTTTTAGAAGATGATGTAGCTGATACCATTCATTGTTCTATTCTTAAAAATATTGTTAATGTCAAATATAAAATTAAAAATATACCAAAAAATAAAACACTTCTCGACAAACATGAAACTATAAGGCTCTTAATAGATGAAATCTGTTTCGAGGCCAAAATTATATTTAATGAGAGATACCCTTTAATACACAAATATCCACTTATAGTCAAACAATTAGAATATTTAAATGGTGAGTTGAAGAGGTATGATCCTCTCATACTAAAAACCATCACTACTGAAGAGGCTTTACGAGAAGAAAACAGTAAATGCCTCAAATATTATTCACTCGTAAAAAATACCATATCACTTCTTGAATGCAATTATCAACATATTATTTGTATATATTGTAAACAAAGGCATTATGCTTTTGAGTGTGAGACAATCTCCACTCCTTCCTTGAGACGTCAATACTTAGTAAAAAATCATCTTTGTTTATCTTGTTTCTTATCAAATCATTCCATAGCTGAATGTTTAATGGTTAAACCTTGCATCTTTTGCAATTCACTAGGGCATCATGCATCTCTATGTGAAATGTTTGAACCAAAATCATCCTCTGAACCCACTGAAAGTGATTCAGAGGAAATTGACGATCTCAACATCATTTATACTTCCTATCAGGAAGATATAAAATATCTTTTTGAAAATTTAAAAAACAATATTGAAAATATAACATCTGAAAATTTATCAAATAATAATAAAATTAAATCAAACAATATTTTACCAATTAATATTAAAACTACATCACCAGAAAAATCATCATTAAAAATTATAAACAATAGTGTCCTCTTAGAAGGCACTTAAATTATTTCATCTTTTGATTTAAATTGTTCTCACCTTCCCCTTCTCACAGAGAAGTGGGAAAACCATTTTGGGCCTTCCTTCAACTTTAAAAATTCTTCTTATCTATCACAGTATAGTAAGAAGGTACCCTCTCTTAAAATGGCTTCTTCCCCACAGAGTGAGGAGAAGTCCTTAATTACTTTTCCAGAGCAAGGAAAATGTAATACTAATAAAAATACTTAAAATAATTATAAAATAATAATGAAGGATGGTTCTTCCTTTTCTTACTCCCAAACAAGTGGAGGAGAAAATTTATTTCAATTTGTGGGAATCAATTTGATCAAAATTTGAAATCACTCATAGCTATGAATGAAACTTTTGCAGTTGGTTCTTGTAAAGAGCAACTCAAATTATATATCAAAAATATTACAAATATTAAATTCAAAATTGGTAATGAAAATTGTTTGATAAACTCATCAAAAATGGTCACATTTCCCAACAAGGAAATTGTACCTCTTAAAACTAAAACTGACTATTGTCATTTTAGTCAAAATAAAATTTGTCTTTATCCTCTACCAGAGATAGAGACTTTAAAACTCGACTATAAAATTTGCCACTCTTGTCTTAAAAAAGAGAAGTACTCACTACCATGTTCTTTTAAGTCAAAAAAGAACTTTACTCATTTTTCTTTCCGAGGAAAGAAATTATACCACAATAAAAAACTATTGACTTCCACCAAAGGGAAGTTATTCCACAAAAGTGAGAAAAATGTGTCTCATTTGAATAATGACACCCCCCTCTTTATATTACCACTACAGGTGAGAGAGTAATTATGAGAAACTCTGATTTTCTCTCATCTAACCACCTTAAACATAACTCTTTGAATGAAGAGTTATGTCCCTCTGAGGAACAGGAGGACCCTATAACTATGGGGTATGATCCCTCCTCCTCTATTAATACCTTTTTATCACAAAGTAAATCAAAAATTGACTTACAAAAAACCACTCTCGTCAGGGAACTTAGTGAACGGACATTAAACAAATTTGATTAACCAAAGGGGGATAGGGTTTGAAGCCATATATCAAATTCTATCTACCCCTTCTCTATTTGTCAAACTGGTATTATGGCAAAGTACCTACTCATATTTCTTGTATATAGCAGATTTTTTTTTTTGCATCTTTTTGTTTGTTCTGGGGTTTCTGCACCCCCTCCTTAGATTTAAGTTT
>JABUQX010014616.1:15000-21292 GCA_015478945.1 Trachelipus rathkii
TCAGTAGGATATATTTATAATAATTGTTTTATCGTAATAAGAGTGGTGAGAGAGGAGGTTGTTAATGGATGTATTTTAAGATAAAGGGCTCATAATATTTGATTTTTGTCACTCTACTGTGACTGTATATACTATAAAAAGATAAGCAAGTAAAAAAGGTGAAATTAATAGTGGTTGAGTGGATTGTGAATGTGTTGAGCTAGTGTCTGGAAGTAGAAGAGAATGATAGAGAGAAGAGAAAGGAGTTGAGTATATTTATGTAATGAGTGTACTATATATATAGCACATGGTAGACTTTGTGTGTTGAGTCCTAGAATTCTAATGGTTAATATTTAAGTTATGAAAATGAAAATAGTTAGGTTATGATGTGGTAAATATTTTTAAGTATGGTCCATCTGGGGGAAACGTTGAAGTAAGAGAGTACTGAGATTTTATGGGATATATAATCTGAATGATGTTTTTGAATGGGGTTGAGTCTAAAGCTAAGGAACTTCAGATTGATAGTTTTGGGAAACATGAATGGTTGGATAGGTGATTATCAAAAAGGAAATAGTATTAATATAATATTATATACAGGTTGGTTGTGGCGTATGGTTGTAGTCTTTGTATATACTATGTGAGTTATTTGTACGCGGAAGGTGTAATGCTCATATGAGATATTATACTGTTTGTTATGTGCGCATGAGTAACTCTGCTGGTGTTGAGAGTATGAATATTACTTTCTTTAAACATCAGATAGTATCTCTAGAGTATTTTCGACCTTATACTTGAATTTCTTACCTGCATGTTCACAACAAGGTAACATTGTACAAGGTACGAGTCAAGCAAGTGACATAGTGTATAAAGTGTTGAATATGTGTGTACTTATTGTCTCTGGACTTGTGTGCAAGGGAAATGACTGAGTGCTATGAAGAGCTGACTTGATAAGGAATATGTTATACAAGTGATATAGGGTTTAGCTCAGAGTATATGGGATTATACGGCGAATCACTCTAAAAAATGTGAACTTGTTCGTAGGAGTTCTAATGAATTTAAGAGAGTTATAGTGGGGCGAGAGTTTCTTCCTTGCGATCGCGTTACTCCAATAGAGGCTGATCCAGCGTATACAAAGGGAAGTAGTAATACCGTATTCACTATGTATGGAGAGTGAGCAGCTCTTATCAAGTGATGTCAATGGAGAGAGGTAGGAGCTGCGAGAGAGTATGTCTAATCGCCTGAGACGCTTTTGGATAGGGTCGAGTCAAAAGGCCAAAAGGCTATAAGCAGCTTGCTGCTTTATGTAGTCATATCCAGTTCGCTTTGACACTTTATCATCTTGTGAGATCGTGAGGAGACGTGTATGTAGTCTGCTGGAGTTACTACATCTTGGGTGCGCGCAAATATAAGGGATAAGGCAATTGTTTGTTAGTGCGAGAGAGGAGAGGCGTGCTAGGGTGATTCGTGCTGAGAAGAGATTGAGTTAAGACGAACTAAGAAGTAAGCCTTTCACCCCTATCTACGTACGCGTAAATGGTAGGAAAAACTGAAGAGAGTGATGGGATACTGTGGTCCAGTGCGGTATAATAGAGTATGGTAAATAATAGTATGTTGGAGTGGTTGTAGAAGGTTGATACTCATACAAAAAAGCTGACACTACGTGGAGAGTGCTTCTTTGAAGATTTCAACAATAGCACAAGATGCTTGGAATTATATCTGTTATGTAGGAGGAATACTGGCTTAAAACGAAGTCATATATCACTAAAAGGTGTATAGGTATATGTGCTGCTCAATTGAGACATATATTAGTAAATTTCGCCACCACATCTTTGGAATGGTAAAGGGCTGCATAAGTGCAGGACATACTCGCAGAGTGAAATATGGTTAGAAACTTACGTGGTTGATATGGGTAGAGACTCGTGCAGGATATAAGGATTACACGACATGTACGTAATTGAGAGGAGAGTGAGAGGCTCATTGCCTCGCGTGTAGGTATTGAGTATGGGAATTAGGGGTGATAAAAGATCTAGTCTTATATATTGTAACTGTGATGAATAAATTGAGATGTATAGAGTAGGGGTGTTAAGTGAAAAGATACTAACTTTCAGAAAAATTTACTGCACACAATATTAACAAGTAATGATTAAGAGTGTAAGTTATTATAGTGTAAAAATGTGTTGCTGAGTTTTATGATGGTGCAAGAGGAATAGTAAAGTATTTTATTGGGGGAATACTTGAAGGTTATTAGGAAGGAGGAGTAATTATGAGTTAGGGTAGAAAGTTGAAGTCTTTGGTATATCTTACTCTGTAGCAGACGATTAAGATGAAATATACTAGTTTCAAATCAAAAACATTCTTATCTAGAAAATAATGAATAACTTCTTCTTTCTATGCATTTATGTATTTTACTATTTGTGGGTCATTTTTAAAAGGTATTTTCTTCGACTTTCTTTTCAATCCATTTTAAAGGTAAAACCACTCTTCAGGGTTCGGCACCCAACTCGTGTGAGTTTCTTAATATTACAGTTTCTTAAGGAAATCATCCTTCAGTTTCTTAGTGAATAGGGAATGATATAATATTCAATTTGAGAGATCCGAAACAAATTTTTCTTCAGGTGTAGTACTCACAGATGGTGTTATAGAACAATGAGTTGCAGGTTTAAGGAGTAGGTAGTATAATGAATGATGTGGTATATATAAGTCTAAAATCTTTACTCAATAAGAATAATAACGCCGTTAAGAAAATGAGGGAGAAGAAAGAATAAATTGTATTAATATATTGGTTTTATGGATTTGCAACTAGCGTATTATGATAGAGTTTTATAATATATGATATATATAGATAAGCGTTTAATATGGCTTAGTTTTTTAGTGTGTATTAATCATAGATGAATACGCGATCGTCTAGCGTGGCGTAAAGCTTATGTCTTACGTGAGAGTGGAAGGCGCAAATAATATATAATTATATGACGATATAGTGATGAATAGTACGTGTGTAAAGAAATAAAATGTGAGTGTTATAATAATGAGTGATTGGTTATTATAGGAATTCAATAGCTAGGAGTAGATAATAGGGGTTGGTGTTATGTCTCCTTGTTATTATTCAAATTTGATATGGAATGGGGTTATGAATATATAGAAATTGAGGTGGGCGTATTGGCTATATTATATATATAATAGGAAATTGTTGTATATAGAATTAGGTTGAATAATGGAGAATGAAGGATAGTGGAGGGTGCCTACTAATCCTTATATAATATATGCGGATGATTTGGTTCTTGTGTGGTGAATGAATCTGAAGAGAGATTTTGAGAGGATTGATAAGTAGAGATTATTGGCAGGTAGTGTGTGGAAAAGGTAGTTAGTGAGGTATTGATAAATGTAGAACGTTGTAGTGAAAATAAGAAGTAAAAGGTAGTTTATGTGTATATGTGAAGTGAGACACTCCTCAGTGTCTAGAAGTTTATAGTTAGTAATAAGTGGTGAGGTTTTATATAATATCTATAGATAAAAGTGTGTCTGAGATATTAAATAATTTAGGGAGTAAATATATGTTTAGCGATATATGTAAAAGGGAACGGACGATGACAGAGTGTAGTAGTGAAATGATTGTACGAATGGCAGGAAGGTGGCACTGGTGCAATAATATAAATCGTTAAGGTTAGAGATAATTAGCTATAAGGACTAAGTTATTTATTAGAGGAGTGCCTAAGTGAGAGTCATACATGATAAGGGTATTGAATTGTTATTACTCATATAATAATGTTAATTGTATGTGTAGTGAGAATCAATTAGTGATCTGGAATAAGACGTATAAGTATTACTAAAGTTAATAATGTGTTTACAGTAATGGACATTACTTAGGGTGAGGTTGTGGCTAGGTGTGAGAAGTAAATATTAATAAAGAGAGGAATGAAACGTATTAGAGGAGTAATTTAAGAAAGTAAATAGGGTATAATATGAGAGAATAAATTGAAAGTATATGTTGTAGATAATTGGTATACAAATTACAATGGAATGATTTTATAATTTTTTTTTTAAAAATAACTGGACGAATTCCCGTCTAAATGAAAGTAAATTGTATAGTGGTGAGTGTGTTGGGAACCGACCGGCTGTGGTATGTACGGACAATCCTATGAGGTAATAGGTGTTATTGTATTGTTGTGTCTCTTTGTTTTTGATATCCATATCTTTTTACTCGAATGCCTAGGTATATGGTACGAGCAAAGGTATAAGTTATGTGTGAGTCGAGAGGAAGATTAACGGTGCTCACATGACTACTGGTGAGTGTATATTGGCGTGAGATATATATTGTATTGGGAGCTGCTATAAGGTTGATAGGCCCACAACTCGGGGCCAGCGTGGCACTAGAAATGCCGCTTATAGAATAGATCTCTAGTAGTTTATACCCATAATTTGTTAGAAGAACGTTTGCAGCGGTTCTCTATTAATGGCAAGCATTATTAGGATGAGGATTTTTACTGTCTGTGACTGAAAGCTCATCACTAATTAATGTTAAAAATAGAGGATGTAGCTGAGGTATAAAGCTGGGATCATTTCAGTTTTTTCTCTAGTTTTCACTATATAATAATATGTATTAACGCAGTTGTAACTCACTGCAAGTTTAACCAGCACACTTACCTATATACCCAATCTATGGTGGGAGTCAAAGAGTAGTAAAGTGAAGAAAAGAAAGAAGTATAATATATATATATATTAATATATATAATATTTATATTATATTATAATATTATCTTAAAATAATATTAAGTAGTAAGTAATTAAATTAAAATTATTTTTTTACGACATCCTTTTTGTTTTGTTTTTTGTTTCTTTGTTTTTTTTTCATAGACTTTTTACTCTATATATACTCACAGTTATTTTATGATCCTCACTGGGATATGAACGTTCTAACCCACCTTAAGGGAGGGGTAAATATTATTACATACTATTATATATAACGCTATACTCAGTAACTGCCAGATACGAATGATATTTCATATGTATCAAATTTTTAAAACTTACTACAAGTATTTTATATTATATGCTCATTTAATATCTTATATATATTATATATATATATATATATATTATATAATTATGGAATGATATCAATAATTTATATTTATATTATTTCTTATACAAATACTCATATACTCCATATAATAATATAATGACCTCCTTCATAAAGTTGGTTTTCACTGGTTAGTAGTCCAAAATTGCAACTTCATCACATTATCAAATAAATTATCATTACATTTAAGTAATTTTATACACTAAAAACCTTCCACTAGTGTTACTAATTACTTTAGGCAAACTTACTGTACTATTATATATCATAAGTATAATATATGTACGACATGCAATATATATTTTTATGTAATGGTGAGAGGAAAAGCCATGTTCAATTTAATAATCAATAAATATCATCCACAGTAATTGTGTCAATATGAAAATTTTTTATTTATAATTTTATATTTGGCTATTAATATATAATATATATATATATATATATTATATATATTAATATTAATATATAATATATATATATATATATATATTATATATATATATATATTATACTGTGATATATACAGATATGTAAATAAAACGTAATTTTTTTAATTCAAAGTATGTTTACTTCATTTTAATTTATCTATGTAATGAATTAGTTTATTTAGTTCAATTTGAAAACCCTAAAATAAATAAATAATTAATAATATATATTTTAATTATTTAATTATAGGTTAACGATTCATGAATTATTTGTTAAGGAAATAACTATAATTGATGTATTTCATGGTAGTTTTTGACAAAATAAGGATTTATTTGTTTAATTTCTCTTTATGATTATATCAATATATTGTAATTTGGTATTTTCTATGAGATTTTTTTAGTTAAATAATCAATTTTAATGATTTTTATATGATTTTAATTATGAATTTTTTCAGTTTTAATGAGATGAACTAACTTGGTTATTGATATTAATAAAATATATTATTGTTTTGGTGAGTCATTTTTCATATTTATATTAATATATATATATATATATAATTTATATATTATATAATATTATAATATATTATAATATTAATATATATATATATATATATATATTATATATATATATATTACATATATATATAATATATATATTATATATATATTATACATATATATTACTATATATATATATAATTTATATAAATATATAATATATATATAATAATTATATTATTATATAATATTAAATATAAAGATATAATAAAAATATAAGTAAGAACGCTAGGAAAGGAAATTATAATTTTATATTTAA
>JABUQX010014617.1:5000-21838 GCA_015478945.1 Trachelipus rathkii
CGCCTGTTTGCAAATACAAAAAACCTAAATACAATTTATTCTTCTCCCTCATTTTCTCAATCATTTTTTTTCAATGTAAAGATTTGCTCCACACATCTTCTGCCACTTCTAAAGCCACCTTGTTCTTCACATCAGTCCTTCAATTCACTTTTGGCGCATTTCTGTCGACCAAAATATAAGTATATATCTTCCCTACTACACTTAATAAACTTATTTCCCTATAATTCCTACAAACAGTTACCCCTATCTCATTTACTCTTATATAAGGGTACTATTACTGCTCTCTTCCAATGCCTCTGAACTATATGTTCTCCATAAACATTTTGTTACACAACTTCCAAAACCAATCAATCACCATCTCGCCTCCGTTCTTGATCATTTCACCAGGTAATTTTCATCATATACCTGCAGATTTCAACATTCTTTCAAACTCTCTCGCTCTACACATTACCCCTCCTTACAAATGGACCTCAACCAAAAATACCGTATTCCTTGCTCCATCAAACCCACACATATCACTATCACCTCTCACTACTGCCAATGTTATGCAGACTTTTCGAAGTGTTCCTACCACACTCTAGTCACATTCATCTCATCAGTTACGAGAGCACCATCCTTATTCTATGCAAATTCCCCTTATTCCTTTTATATATATATATAATATATATATATATATAATATATATATATAATATATTATATATATATATATATATATATTATATATATATATATATAATTATATATATATATACTATTTATATATATATATATATATTATATATATATTATATTATTATAAAAAGGATTTTTAGCTTGATCGGGGTGGTCAATTGGCTATCAACATTCAAAGAAAGTCGAACAAAATGTAACGGACTGAAAAGTAACGGAGAAAAAAATAACGGAACTTATTCGGAGCGTTACATCATGAAAGAAAATGTAACGAGTCCGTTACTCCGTAATGGAAAAAAAAACTTAGTTCCGTTAGCTAACGGAGTAACGGAGTACAGATCATTAGCCCAACCTCGTATATATATATATATTATATATTATATATATATATATATAATATTATATACTTATATATATATTATATATATAACTATATATTATATATATATATATATATATATAATATATATTATATATATATATATATAAATAATTATTATAATATATATATATATATATTATATATATATATATATAGTTATAATATATATATAATATATATATATTATATAATATATATATATACTATATATATATTATATATATAATATATTATAATAAATATATATAATATATATATATATATATATAATATATATATTATATATATATAATTAACATTAATAATCACAAATATATATATATATATTATATATAATATTGAATTAAATTATGTTGATCCCATCATAGATCTCATTGGCATTTATATATATTTAAACGGAGCTTCGTTCGTATGTACGTATAGCTGAAATGAATGCGTGACGTCATACTGTGACGTGGGTTTGCGTAACTGACGTATGTCTGACGTCACACTGCGTATGTTAAGTGTATGTGGGATATATATATATATATATATATATATATATATATATATATATATATATATATATATATATATATATATATATAATATATATATATATATATATATATATATATATATATAGATATATTGGTATGTTCGCATTGTGTTTGAAAATCTGGCAACATATGGGAATATATATATGAAACTAGCAACATGGCAGTTTAATAAATAAACTATGCTAAATAATATTAGATTTAGTTTGAAGGTATCGTCTTTATGTTAACATGTCTATAAAAGTGCGTGTATAAATGACTTATAATGTCAATTTTGTCTATAAATGAATTAATTGGTGACGAAAGTACTTTATTGGCTTTTCTGCAATATAACAAGTTAATCGTAGAAACAAAAACATGTTTACACTGTGATATTCGATGTGAGTTAACTAAACAAGGACAGAAATATAACTTTTATTTTAAAGGATGCAAATCGTATTTTTCTGCTACTGAAAAAAATTCCTGGCTTGCTATTTTTTAGGTTAAGTCACTAATTCCTAAGAGAGGAAGGAAAAGAGAACATCTAGTCGGCTATTTAGCAAAATTTCAATTTCTCAAAAAGTACACAAGAGATCAACGTTTTGAAAATTTTTTTGAAGCCGTACAAAAATTTCAAACTTGTTGAGGTAATATTTAAACATATATATATATATATATATATATAATATCAATATATATAAATATATATATATTATATATAGTATTATATATAATATATATATAAATAAATATATTATAATTGTTATATATATATATATATATATATATATATATATATATATATATATATATATATATATATATATATATATATATATATATATATATATGGCTTAATTTTGAGTATTTACCCTTTTTAGGGGGTTCGAGCCGATGGGGGACGAAGGGGGGGACGTTTCATACCCCGGAGGGGATGGTCGGAGGAACCCCCGCGACACCCAAAGACCAAAGAGCGGGGGTTCCGGAGACCATCCCCGGAGGGGGGATTAGTCCCCCGTAGTTCCACCTAGAGCCCCAGAACCAGAACTCATGAGATCGGGGCGGACCACCCGTGGGTATTCGTTAGTGATATACCCCAAAAAACAATAAATCCCAAAAATGAGTTTTTGGGACATTTATTAGCAACAATCTATTCGTACTCTATAAATCTCAAAACCATTTGGGACATTTGATTTACTACAGGGTGGCCATACCTAATATATACATCGATATATATATATATATATAATATATATATATATATATATATATATATATATATATATATATATATATATATATATATATATATATATATATATATGACGACAAGCGTAAATTACGCAACTTCTGACGTCACAGTCAAACGTGACCCATGAAGAGTCTGACGTTGGACTATGACGTCACGCGCTTCAGGTATATCTACATACGAACGAAGCTCCTTTTGAATGTAAATCTTTCCCTTAAACTTATTAAAGCCGTATACTATTTGCATTTGTCTTACTATATATATTATATATATATATATAATATATATACTATATATATTATATATATTAATATATATATATATAATATTATAATAATATATATAATATATATAAATAATTATATAATATATATATGTATATGGAGCAATACTTGTATTTTACTTGTTAATAAATACTATGAGTATGAGTAAATATAAAATATAAGAACGTCCTTCGATATTTAGTTAAAAATCTATTCTTATCAAGTTATAATTTCAATTTTATACTATACAAATTAATTTCTGGATTATTTTTAAGCTCGGGCAAGTAATATCCTTTTTTTCACCAATTATATTTCACAGTTTCATGTATTTCAAACGATTATTTTATCGTAGATATTTCAATATATGTTTAAATCTTCAAAATATATATTTTTTTTTTTTTTTTTTTTCTCAATTCGATTTACCATTCTCTCTCTCTTCTCTTCTCTCTCTCTCTCTCTCTCTCTCTCTCTCTCTCCTCTCTCTCTCTCTCTCTATATATAATTATATATATAATATATATTATATATATATTATATATATATATATATATATATATACTATATATATATATATATATATATATATAGTATAATATATATATTATGTGTGTGTGTGTGGTGTGTGTGTGTGTGTGTGTAGGTGTGTTTGTGTGTTTATGTGTGTGTATGTAAGCTAAAAGGAAAGTTAAAGTTAGCGAATAGAAGAGGACGTAACATTGAATGGAAATATAAACTTGTAAACTATTATAGAGGAAGAGGTAAATTGGTTAATAAGAATATAAATAATGTCCCCCAAAAAAGTGTGAAGTTCTAACTAATGAATGGACCTTGTGGTGATTGTAGTACAGAGTGATAGAAAATCCCATAGTTGCCTCAATTTAAATGGTTAGAATCTTTGGAATAAATAAGTATTGAGAGAAAGCGAGAGGGGGAGAAGGATCGAGAGAGGAAAGTTATATATTTCATCTGCATTCGGACAAATATAATAATAGTTACTAGTATTTCTATATTGTATTCATTCATTGAATTTTATTTACTGGATTTTGTAGTTGAATTTAAAAAGTGGTCATATAGTCAGGTATTTTTATTTGTACTTATGGAGGTATACCACCTGGAGGTATGCTTCTTCTTTTAATTAATAAACGAACATACAAGAGTTCTTAGTATTTTATTTTTATTAAGGTTTTAAACTTTTTATAAAGTTTGAGTTACACATGTTGTCTACTGATATGCATTTTCTTTTAACCTGTTATTTTGGTACTGTGTTTGGGAGTAATATTTTGGAAACTGAGAACTTGAACAGAAGACTAAATCTGAAAATGATAACTCTGAAAATATTGGCTCTTGAAATGATAGTTAAAGTGTAGTTTCGGTTTACTTTTTACAAATAGAATTGAGGATTGATCTTTTTTTTTTTTTGTTGATAGGTTCAGATGTAGGTCCTAGTGCTTTTCAGATGAGTTTAAAGCTTAGCTTCTCTTTTGGAGCATGATGTTCTAGAGTAATCCTTTTCTCGGTATGAGATCGATTAGAATGTGGTGTTGTCAATCTTTATTTGAGAAGTTGTAAAATATTAAAAATTAGTGCTTCTTACAGCTAAGTGGCATTAAAACTAATATTGATATGTTGTTGATCCTACTTTTTGAGAGTTACAAATAGATTATCACTTTTTGTGTAGAGTTGAAGAGCGTATCAGTCCTTGTGAAGAGTGAGAGTGGATACTTCTGTTTTGAAAAGTCTGAGATGGTCTCAGTCAATTTTCTGAAATTTTGAGTGATCCTTTTTTTTGATATGTGAGAGTAACCCTTCTTTTTGAGAGTTGAGTGGTACTTCTTCTTGATAGTTGATAGTGGTCGTTCTTTTTGAGAGTTGAAGTGTTACTCCTTTAAGAGATTCAGAAATAGTACCTCATCAAATGTACCCGTTTTTTCTCTTAGCTTGCGGAGTTTTTCTTCTACATGAGAGTTGAGAGTAGTCCTCATTTTTGAGAGCCGAAAGTTTTCTTTCTTCTTGAAAGTTGAGAGTGGTCCTTCTTTTTGAGAGTTAAGAAGCGTCTTTCTTTTTGAGAGGTTTGTTGAGTGTGCCTGGGTCTGTATGTTGGACAGATTGACTAGGGGTCGCTTACTTTTTTGACATTTATTTGTCAAGGTCAGTGTTTTTTCTGTTATTTTTGAGACCGTGTGAGAATAGATATTTACTCGTTTTGAGAAGTTGAATGAGTGGGGTAACATTCTTATTGAGGAGAGAAATAAATCTTGGTCCTATAACATTTTTGAAAATTGTGCTTTCAGAATTTAACACACTATGTAAAAATTACTGATTGCAGGAGTCGTATCTTTGAAGAAGAATTGAGATGTCGGTCTCTATAAATATTATAGAGAGAGTTATAGGAGTGGCTGGTATTCCTTATTTTTATGAGAGAGTTGAGATTTAGGTTCTCTCTTTTTGAGAATTTGAGTGATCTTTTTTTTTGAGAGTTAAGAGTCGTCTTTCCTTTGGATAGTTGCAGAAATGTTTCTTTGTTTTTCAGAGTTGGAGTGGTCCTGATCTTTAAGAAAGTTGAGAGTTGTAGTTCTGATTGGTGTTAAAGTAGAGAGTGGGTCTTCTTGCCTATATTTGAAAGTTTGGTAGAGTGAGATTCTTTCTTTTAGTATGTATGGAGAGTTGAGTGTAGATCACATATCTTTTTTGATAGGGAGAGTGGTGCTTATAAATTAATAGAAGTGGTCCTTATTGTACTTTTATTGAAGTAGTGAATAGTGTATTTAAGCTCGTTAGCCTCTGTTGTATCAGTAGTGTCGTGAATAGTGTGTTAATTCTATTTTTTATGCAGAGGTTTAGAGAGTTGATGCGTATAATTTCTTATTGTGTAGTGTGTGAGATCGATGCGAATATGTTTATTCATATTTTATGTGTTAAATACACATAGGTTATTTTTAGAGTATTTAGAGATGTTCTTTCTTTTCGAAGAGTAGGAGTCAGTGGTCCTTTTTTCAAAAGTTAAAAGTTTGGTAATTCTTTTTGAGCGTAAGAGTATCCACTATTTGGATTGTGAAAGATTGGATTGAGTAGTTTCTTCTTTTGTAGAGAGGTTGTGTAGAATGGTCCTTCCTAATTGAAGTGGTAAGTAGGTGTTTCTTATTTTGAGATGTTTGACAGTAGTTTCCTTATTTGAGAGATGAAAGTGGTCTTTCTTCTTGAGTGAGAGAGTTGATAGTTTAGGTCCTTCTTTTTGAAAGTTATAACGTGGTGCCTTCTTTTTGATGGGTTGATGTGGGACCCCTTATCACTTTAAGAGAGTTGAGAAATGTGTGTCTTTCGTTGTATTTAAATGGTTTGAGAGTGGTCCTTAATTTTGAAAGTTGACATCATTTTTCTGAATCCCTTCTCTCTTAAGGTTCACGAGGGGTCTTTCTTGAATGAGATAATATCTTAATAAGAGTTGAAGTGAGAAATTTTTCCTTTTTGAGAGAGTGAGAGTAGAGCTCTCTCTGCTGTTTTCTGTGATAATGATAGTGTGTATTCATCTTATTTGGAAATAAGTTATTTTGAGTTAAGTGGCTACTAAGCTATTTATATGTGATGAGTGTGATGTTAGTGTGGTCCTTATATTGCATAAAAGTGTTGAGTGAGTTCCTCTTCTGTTGGTTGTGAGAGTATGATTGTGGGAGCTATTCTTTTAGAAGAGTTGAGAGTGTACTTTGTTTTTTGTAGAAATAGCTGAGAAATATGGTTTCTTCTTTTTTGTGTAGTTTTGTACAGACTAGTCTTATCTTTTTCAAGAGATTTGATGGTTGGGTGCTTCTTTTTTTAGAATTAGTTGATAGTAGTCCTTCTTTTTGAGAGTTAGATAATGTTGGTCATAGGTCGTTTTATAATAAGTTATGGGTGGGTCACTCTTCTTTATTACTAGAGTTGAGAAATAGTATTGATTATGTGATTAGATTAGTGTATGTATTGAGTGTTATGTATTATTACGTGTAGTTGAGGTTGTATTTCTTGTTGATGCATTTTGAAATGTTTGAACTTCTTCACTTTTTGTAGAGATTGACAGTGGTCATTTCTTTTATAGAAAGTAAGTAGTGGTACTTTCTATTTGTAGGCAAGTGATGATGTAAGGATGGGTTCGGTGCGGGTATATGAAGTTGAAAGATGGGTGCCCTCTCAACTTTATTTCGTTAATGGTCGTGAGAGTTTCTGTGTTTTAGATAAATTGAATTGAATAGGTGAATGTCTTTTATTGAAAGGAGAAAGTCGGTACTTTGGGTGTCTCTTTCTTTTGAGAGTTGATTTCGTGATCATTCTCTTTTGAGAGTTATATCAGTTAGTACTATGTTCTATTTTGTAATATGTGTAGAGTGTCTTTACTTTTATATATGAGAGTTTTCGTAGACTTGGATCTTGTTGTGTATGTCTTGTGAGATGATGTTGTTTAGAGTTTTGCATCTTCTATCATTTTGTAATGCTCTTCTATTGGATTTGGTCCTTCCTTTTGAGAGTTTAGAGTGACCATTCTTTTTGAAAGTTCAGATTGGTTCTTCTTTTCAAGAGTTGAGAGGTCTATTTCTTTTTAAAATTTGAGAGTGGTAATACGATTTTGAAGGTTGATAGTTGTCCTTCTTTTTGAGAATTGATAGTGATCCTTCTTTTTGAGAGTTGAGAGCAATCCCTCTTTTTGGGAGCTGAGATTGGTCCTCCTTTTTGAAGATGGTCCTTTTTTTGAGAGTTGAGAGTGATACTTCTTTTTAAGATGTGAGAGTGGTCCTCCTCTTTGAGAGTGGTCCTTCTTTTTTAGAGTTAAGAGTAGTTCTTCTTTACGAGAGTATAGAGTGGTCCTTCTTTTTGAGAGTTGAGAGTGGTCCTTCTTTTTGATAGTTGAGAATATTCCATCTTATGGATAGCTGAGAGTTTCCCTTCTTTTTGAGAATTTTGAGTTGTCCTTCATTTTACGAGTTGAAAGTGATTTTTCTTTTAGAGAGTTGAGGGTGATCCTTCTTTCTGAGACTTGAGACTGGTAATTTTTTTGAAAGTTGAGAAGGATCCTTCTTTTAGAGAGTGGAAATTGGTCCTTTTTAAGAGAGTTCTAAATGGTCCTTTTTTATAGAGTTCTCAATGGTTTTTCTTTTTTATACTTGAGAATGGCCCTTTTATCTGACGGTTGAGAGTGGTCCATCTTTTTGAGAGTTCAAAGTCGTCATTTTTGCTGAGAGTTGAGATGGTTCTTCTTTTTGAGAGTTGAGAGTTTTCCTTCTTTTTGGGAGTTTAGAGTGGCCCTTCTTTTAGAGAGCTGAGGTGGTCCTTCTTTTTGAGAGTTGAGAGTGGTCCTTCTTTTTGAAAGTTGAGATTGATCATTCTTTTTTGAGAGTTGAGAGTGGTCCTTCTTTTTGAGAGTTCAGAATGGGTCTTGCTTTTCAGAGTTAAGAGTGGTAATTCTTTTTGAAAGATGAAAGTGGTCTTTCTTTTTGAAAGTTGAGAGTGATCCTTCTTTTTGAAAGGTGGGAGTGATCATTCTTTTTAAAAGTTGATAGTGGTTTTTGATTGGAAGCTGATAGTGGTACTTCTTTTTGAGAGTGATCCTTCTTTTGAGAGGTGAGAGTGGTAGTTCTTTTTGAGAGTTGGGAGTGGTCCTTCCTTTTGAGAGATGAGAGTGATACTTTTTAATTGACTTGAGAGTAGTCCTTCCTTTTGAGAGTTAAGATTGGTCCTTCTCTTTGAGAGTTGAGAGTGGTTCATCTTATTGAGGTTTTCCTTATTTTTTGAGATCTGAAAGTGATCCTCCTTTCTCAGAGTTGAGTGTGGTCCTTTTTTTTGAGATTTGAGAATTGTAGTCCTTTCTGAGAGTTGAGAGTGTCCCTTCTTTTGAGAGCTGAGAGTCGTATATTTTTTGAGTGTTGAGTAGTAGTGCTTCTTTTTGAAAGTTAAGAGTGGTCCTTCTTTTTGAGAGTTGAGAGTGGTTCTTCTTTTTGAGAGTTGAGAGTGGTCCTTCTTTTTGAGAGTTGAGAGTGGTCCTTCTTTTTGAGAGTTGAGATTGGTCATTCTTTTTTGAGAGTTGATAGTGGTCCTTCTTTTAGAGAGTTGAGAGTGGTTCTTTATTTTGAAAGTTGAGAGTTTTCATTATTTTTGAGAGTTGAAAATGGTTTTTTTTTTTTAAATTTAAGATTGGTTCTTGTTTTAAAAATTTGAAAGTGGCCCTTCTTTTTTGAAAGTTAAGAGTTTTCATTCTTTTTGAAAGTTGAGAGTGGTTCTTCTGTTTCAGTGTTGAGAGTGATGGTCCTTTTTGAGAGTTAAGTGTGATTCTTCTTTTTCGAAATTAAGATTGATCCTTTTTTTTGAAAGGTGAGAGTGGTCCTTCCTTTTGATTGTTGAGTGGTCCTTCTTTTTGAGAGTTGAGAGTGGTCCTTCTTTTTGAAAGTTGAGAGTGGTCCTTTTTTGAGAGTTGAGAGTGGTCCTTTTTTTGAGAGTTGAAAGTGGTACTTCTTCTTGAGAGTTGATAATGGTCCTTCTTTTTGAGAGTTTAGAGTCGTTCTTCTTTTTGAGAGTTGAGAGTGGTCTATCTTTTTTATAGATGAGAGTGGTCTATCTTTTTGAGAGTTGAGGATGGTCCTTCTTTTTGAGAGTTGAGAGTGGTCCTTCTTTTTGAGAGTTGACAGTGGTCCTTCTTTTTGAAAGTTGAGAGTGGTTCTTCTTTTTGAGAGTTGAGAGTTGTCCTTCCTTTTGAAAGTTGAGAGTGGTCCTCCTTTTTGAGAGTAGATCTTCTTTTTGAGAGTTGGGGTTGATTATTATTTGTGAGAGTTGAGGGTCGTCTTTCCTTTTGAGAGTTGAGAATTGTCCTTCTTTTTTATTCGAGAGCGATCCTTCTTTATGAGAGTTGAGAGTGGTCCTTCATTTTGAGAGGTGAGAATGGTTCTTGTTTATCAGAGTAGAGAGTGGTTCATTCTTTTTGAGAGTTGAAAGTGGTTCTTTTTTTGGAAGTTGAGAGTGGTTCATCTTTGTGAGAGTGATCTTTCTTTTTCAGAAATGTGAGTGTTAATTCCTTTGAAATTTGAGATTAGTCCGTCCTTTTGAGAGTTGAGAGTGATCCTTCTTTTTTAGTTCTTAGTAGTCCTTCTTTTTGAGAGATGAGAGTTCCCTTCTTTTTTAGAGTTGAGAGTCGTCCGTTATTTTGAGAGTTGGAAGTAGTCCTTCTTTTTGAGAGTTCAAAGTGCTCCTTCTTTTTGGGACTTCAAAGGTGTCTTTCTTTTTGAAACTTGACAGTGGTCCTTCTTTTTGATAATTTAGAGTAGTCCTTCTTTTTTGAGAATTTAGAGTGACCCTTATTTTTGAGAGTTGAGAGTGTTTCTTTTTTTGGGAGTTGAGAGTAATCCCTCTTTTGAGAGTTGAGAGTGGTCCTTCTTTTTGAGAGTTGCGATTGGTCTTTCTTTTTGAAAGTTGAGGGTGGTCCTTCTTTTTGAGAGATGACAATGGTTATTTTCCAGAGTTGAGAGTGGTCATTCTTTTTGAAAGTTGAGAGCGGTCCATCTTTTTGAGAGTTGAGTGTGGTTCTTTTTTAGAGAGTTAAGAATGATCCTTCATTTTGGAAGTTGAGAGTGGTCCTTCCTTTTGAGAGTTGAGAGTTACACTTTTTTATGAGAGCTGAGAGTGGTCCTTCTTTTTAAGAGTTGAGAATGTTTCTTGTTTTTCAAAATTGAGAGTCGTCCTTCTTTTGAAATTGAGAGAGGTTCTTTTTTTTTGAAAGTTGAGAGTCATCCTTTTTTTTTTTGATAGTCGAAAGTGGTCGTTCTTTTTGATAGTTGAGAGTGGTTCTCCTTTTTTAATATTGAGAGTGGTCCTCTTTTCGAGAGTTGAGAGTTGTCCTTCTATTTGAAAGTTGAAAGTGGTCCTTCTTTTTGAATGTTGAGTGGTCCATATTTTGAGAGTTGAGAGTGGTCCTTCTTTTTGGAAGTTGAGAGTGGTTCTTGATTTTAAGAGTGGTTCTTTTTTTAGAGTTGAGAGTGGTCCTTCTTTTTGAAAGTTGAGAGTGGTCTTTTTTTTGAGAGTTGAGAGTGGTCTTTCTTTTTGAAAGTTAAGAGTGGTCCTTCTTTTGGAGGGTGGTTCTTCTTTTTTAGAGTTGAGAGTTGTAAATCTTTTCAAAAAATGAATTTTCCTTCCTATTGAGAATGTAAAAAGCCTTCCCTCTTTTTTAGAGTTGAGAGTGGTCCTTCTTTTTGAGAGTGATTATTCTTTTTGAGAGTAAAGAGTGGTAATTCTTTTTGAGAGTTGAGAGTGGTCATTCCTTTTGAGAGTTGAGATAGGTCCTTCATTTTTAGAGTTGAGAGAAGTCCTTCTTTTTAGGAGTTAAGAGTATTTCTTCTTCTTAAGAGTTGAGAGTGGTCCTTCTCTTTGAGATTTGAGAGTTTTCCTTCTTTTTTGAGAGCTGAGAGAGGTTCTCCCTTCTGTGAGTTGAGAGTAGTCCTTCTTTTTGAGAGCTGAGAATGATAGTTCTATTTAGAGATGAGAGTGGCCCTTCTTTTTGAAAGTAGAGAGTCCATTTTTTTGAGATAGTTGAAAAGTTTGGTACGCTTCTTTATTTGAGTAGATGAGGAAAATGGTTTTCTTAGAGGTTGAGAGTGGTCGCAAATACTTTTTGAAAAGTCTGTCGAAAGTTTGAGCGCACATCTCTTTTGTCAGCTTTGGAGAGAGCAGTAGAGTGGTTCTCTTAATTCGAGAGAATTCAAGAGTGATGCGCATCTTCTTAGTGATTGCGAGGAGTTGGAGTTAATTTGGTCTATCATGGAGCAAGTTTGGAATGAGTCTTATTCTTGTTAGTGTAAAGAAGTGTTAGTGAGTTGAAGTCTCCATTTTCTCGAGGAGGTTTGACCATACTTTCTTACTTTTGAGCAGTGTGAGGAGTGGTCCGACTTTCTAAGAAAGTTCGAGAGTGGGTCCCCTTTCTTGATAGTAAGAGATGGTTACTAGATTTCGAAGCCCGTGGAGGGAGGAGAGAGAGAGAAGAGAGGAATGCTTATTGAGAAATTGTAGAGTGGTCTTCACGTTGTAGAGAGTTTAGCAGGAGGTGGTCCTTCCAATTTGGAGAGGTGTAGGAGGTAGTGTATACTTGTATGTAGGAAAGTGTATGAGAGTGAAGAGATGTACGTATTGTTATGTGAGGAAGTAGAAAGTGGATTGATGCTTCGTTTTGGGAAAGGAGTATAAGAATCGGCAGCCTATGTCTTATGTATAGAAGGGTACCTTCTGTAGTTTGAGAGTTGAAGAGTCGGATAATTAAGTTTTGAAGAAGTAGTGAGGGAGTAGAGGATGGAGAGGAGAGAGTGACGCATCTGTTTAGTAATGAGGGAAGGAAGTAAATGAGTCATTTGTAATGGTATATATAAGAGATAGTAAGAGTAATAGAGAGAAGAGTATATAAGTAGAGTAATAGTATAGAGTAGAGTTAAGAAGGGTACTATAGAGAGATAATGAATAGTAAGTATAAAGTAATTGTATAAGAGTAGTTGACAGAATTATGAAGTAATAAGAGAGTGAAGATATGAGAGATAGATAGTAAGGAGATAGTATAGAAAAAGTAATGGGTAAGAGAATAGTAAGTAGGATATAGAGTGAAAGAGAGAAGTAATAGTACATAGAGAAGAGTAATAGATGATGGTAGTAATATAGAATAGTATATATAGCAAAGAGATATATATATATGAGAGAGTAAGAAAGATATATAGATATATATAGTAAGTAATAGTAAGAGATAATGTCTTCGGGTCTTACATATAGATACTGAATATAGTAAGTATGATAGATATAGATATATATGAATAATATATAACGATATATATAGAGAGGGATGTAGTATATAATGATAACGAGAGATCGTAATAGACTATTAGTATAAGATAGAGGGTAATATAAGAGGGAGATAATATAAGAGAGTTAAATAGAGTAACGAGTATATTAGTAATAATGTAATTGAATATGAGAGGTATAGTATATATGAAGTAAGTAAGATATAGGAATGTATTGTAATAGTATATATTGTAGAAAGTAATAGTTAATACGATACTAGGAAAGTATATATTAATGAAGATATATATGGCTAAGTAGATAGTAGTATAAGAGGAGGATAGTATAATAGTACTAGTATATATATTATTATATATATATCAGTATAAGATATAATATAAGTATAAGATATATATATATATATAGTAGCTATATTTTGATGATACTAAATATGTTATATATAAGATAATATCAATAGATAGGTAGTATAGCTTCTTTTAGTAGATATGAAGAGAGAGAGAGGAGAAGATATAGACAGATGAAAGAAAGACAGAAAAGTAGTTATAATATGAAATTACTATGTAAGTGTAAAGCAGAAAGCACATTCATTTAATTTTATCTACATAGAACATTTTGCAGTATATACGATGATATATATTATAAGTATGTATATAGGTAGTAATTATAGTATGATAGATACTATAATACTATATAGTAGATATAGTATATATATAAGATTAATATAAGTATAAGAGTATAATATATATATAGGTCATAAATAGTATATTATACTATATCATATATAAGTATATATAAGTATATACTATATATATATATATATATACTATTGTAATATTAATATGATGTATATTATGTATATTATATTAATTTATATATTATATATTGTTATCACTGGTATAATTGCGCAGTAGTCTTTGCAATTATTATTATAGAATGTATTATTTAATTAAATTGTTTAGATGTTAGTAGTTGTTGTTTGTTGTATATATTATTATTTCTTATTCTTGTGTAATATATATATTATTATGTATGTATTGTATTTATATCAATTCTTATTGTTTCTATTATATGTGGTTATTATGTGTATTTATTTTATTGTTTTACAAAAGTAATATGGCCCAAAATGATAATATATCACGGCAATACCTGCCGGCGAAATGATAATGATTCGGCAGCTTTAGGCATTGTAAAGTTTTGTATGCTGCAGAATTGGTAGTAAAATCGATTGTTTAACTTGGCAATAAAATGGTAATTTTTATAGATTAGGCATTTCACTATAAATTATTTATAATATAGTGTTATTCAATAGGCTTGAATATATGAGAAGCTGCGTCGATGCAGCCTCTCGCCCAACGCCAGATCTTAGCGGCTCTTCACAAATAGGCATTCAGGAAGCCTCCTACCTGCCTGAGCATTTCAAATGTGGCCCGCTGCTATTGGCTGGCACAATATAAAACAAATTTTAAAAAGATAATAGGCGTATTGTTGATATGGAAAAGTGGAATTTTCAAGGATCAAAGCTAACCCGGCTCTGTATGCTCAAACAGTTTGCAAAACAGAGAGAAGATAAGCTTCGTTTCTGGTGATAAATTGTCGCAAAGTTTGAATTTTCGACACCAATAACCCTTATAATTCTTTATATTATTACAGTAAATAGGCAATAGAAAGAATAGACAGACAGGGACTAAGCCATAGATACTAAGGAGAAAGAATAGAAGTATACCATATAGATACGGCCATTAATGACTACTATAGGATTAAATTGTCACTTATCCCGTCAGTTTAATTTTTCAGACAGATTCCCGATATGCTATATGTCTTCATCCTCATTACAGCCATTTAGTGTTGTGACTTGTTATTGTTCATTCTCTTTAATTCTTTCAAACATTTCTTCAAGTAAGAACGTTATGATAGCGTAACACAAATTTTCTCTAGTGAATATCTAGCTCTTGCTGACTTTAGGAGGAAACTTTGCTAGTTTCACAGATTGGAAATTATCATTATTTAAGAAACAATGAGAATATTTTCTTCTTCATATGCGCCATTCTATGTATTTTGTTTCTATTTTTTTCATTTTTCTTACAGGTTTTGTGGCTTTTTCCCATGTTTTTTCAATTTCAAGAGTCTTGTTACTCATGGAATGTTTATTACACGAAGGCGAGGGTGGTCGGGAAAGTCTGTCGCTGATTTGCTTGTCGTCAGATGGAGTACGTGAGATGCTGTGACGAGTCTTAATTTCCGGCTTGCTGTCGGAATTTCATTTCTGTCTCTCTGTATTCACACCGAACTCGTTTGACACACAACTCTAATAAACATCATAAATTTTTTTTAAAAGTTGAATTCGACGAGCAAACATACAACTTTTCGTGATGCTACTGGAGGAGCAGCACCAAAGATTGCACTAACAACTACTTCTCATAATCAGAACTATTTATTCTTAAAGTTTTAAAGGTTTCTCCTACATAAAATTGTAGGAAATTTCAACTCAGGCATGTCTCGTATGAGCTACTCCCTAAGGATTTGGCTCTGTCAATACCATAATGACTTATAAATCAACTTTGGCTGATTAATAATTATAATCATAATTCGTTCTAATTTTTTTTGGCGAAGGAAAAAGTTTTTGCCTTCTCAGAATTCCGTTTTCCCTATGGTCGTTCGTGGGGGGTTTGTAAAGAAATCTCTTTCTCCCTCACTTTTTAATTTTAATGAAAAGTATAAAATAGGGAATATGGGCAAACAGGTTACAGAACTAGTGTTCATCAGTGTGTTGTTGGTCATCTTGCAAAATTCGCGCTGTTAAGGCGATGCAAATAATTCTTTAGGCGGGTGCCGTGAAGGTAGGGGTTAGTCACGTAGGAAATTGGCATAGGCCCCTGCTGACAAGAGAGCGAGTATAGCGACGGGCCTACCTTCGGATTTCACTAGAGTTAGAGTTGGAAGTGATTAATCCTGGGCGAAAGTGGCTTTGGTTTGATATCTGTGATTGTTTGGGTATTAGTAGTAATAATAGAAGTAGTATTAGTTGAACATCTGATCTTTAATGGCTTTAGGGAGCTTTTAGGGCTGCTGCTTTGGTTCGAGCCGTGCCCGCGTTTTTTGTCCTCAGCTCCGCGGAGATTAAGCTTATGACGAAGTGTCTTCTGAGTTTGGTTGTCGGGGCATTTGGCGGATCAGGGTTGAGATGGTATTGCTGTTAGTAAATTCTGAATGTTTTGTATTTTTATGGAGAGAGAACGAATATATATCTGTATGAGCTTTGGGTGGATGTATTTCTGTTTGCTTTGGACGTGTTTAGGGGTCGGTGTTAAGCATCTTAGCATCATTTCAGGAATTTGAAGTAATGGGTGGGAGATCGGATTAGGGAACATAGAAACAGGCCTTTAGACGAGTTTTGCGAACTCATCGGGGGGGGCGGCAGGCGTATGGGTACAGAGTATTTGGCAGTAATTCCCTCCCAAAGTTTGTGTGTGGAGTGAAACTAAACGTTAATTTAATTGTTGGTTGGGTTCGAAATTAGCTAACCGCGGAGTAGGGTTGTTGATGACATTTATGATACGGGGACGGTTAGATATTTTGGGAAGACCTAACGATTGTTTGTGAAGTTCTATTAAGAGTTATTAAGTATGCTTGTTTGACGATTTAAATGAAATGGTGGGTGATGTAGAAGTAAGAGGAATAGTTGGCCCTTTTGGAGTAAGTGGTAAGAATAAAAATGGAGAAATGTTATTAGAATTATGTCTTGCTAGAGATATGATAATTGGAAACACATGGTTTAATGAAAGTAGTATTCACAAATATACATAGTTTAGTGGAGTGGCCGGTGATTGCGCTCTGCTTGAATATATTTGTGTAAAACTAATTGAGAATGATAGGCTGTTGGATGTAAACGTCTTGAGAGGAACAACTTGGGGTATATCCGATAATTATTTGATATAGAAAGAAAGTTAAGGGTGAAAGGAGTGAGGAAGA
>JABUQX010014618.1:0-22922 GCA_015478945.1 Trachelipus rathkii
ATATATAATATAATATATATATTAAATATATATTATATAAATTATATATATTAATATATATATATAATATATTAATATATATATATATATATATATATATTATATATATTATTAATATATATATATATATTAATATTATAATATATATAATATATATATTAATTTATATAATACATATATATTAATATATATATTATATATATATATTATATATATATATATATATATATTATATATTATAAATATATATATATAATATTTAATAATTAATTTAAATATATAATATATATATATTAATATATTATACTAATATATATATATTAATATATATATATATATATATTATAATATATTAAATATATAAATTAATATATGATTATATAAAAATATATATAATAGATATTAATATATACTATATAATAATATATTATAATAATAATATATATAGAGTAATAATTTCAGAAATTTATAATGAAAAAATAACATACATTAAAATGAGCTGAGAAATTTCAAGAGAGGACAAGTGTAGGATTATCTAACTTGCGTACTTACTTAGAAATTAATCCACTTCATTTCTTCTGGATCACTCTCATTGCCTAGGGAACCAAGTACCTCATCATATAAAGCATATATACCAACAATGTAGGGTCTCAAAAGAGAGATATTGACTGATCTTTTACTTCTTGCTAGGATAGAGCTAAGCTTCTCAGTCACGACGTTAAAGGAGAGAGCGTTATAGCAGCTAGAGTAGTTGCAAGGAATGAGGAGAATATACTCTTTTACACTTATTCCGAATTCTGAATACACTTACTGTACCGGAATCTATTCGAAATAGAAGTACATATATAGAATAACATATATGCTAGTATTAGATAACTATCATTCACAGTGGCCAATATTAATACTGAGCTACCTAATACATGCTCACATAAATCACTTATATCATTAATACACTCATAGTATTTATAATAGCATATATATAAAAAGGTAAATTAGGATACCTTTTGATTTCTTATTTGTAATTTATATCTTATTTTAATTTTAACATTTCTTTCCTTTAATGGACTAGCATTATTATAATAAATTTTTATCTAAATTTTTTTTTTGGTTTGTTATTTTATTTGATATCTTTTATATCATCCATTATAATAACTATCTTATCATTTTAATTACTTACCTATTAAATGCTCAAAAGTAAATATTTATTAAGTAATATCAATTTATTAATAAATTATGGATACTTTCCCCGCGCACAAACTAATTCTTCTTGCACAATCAACCACACACATACACACATCTTAACTAACACTACACAATATTAATTAAAATTCAGCATAAACATCACATACACACACACACACTACAATACACACTCATAATATACTACACCAACACAAAGATCTATATACATCACATCACATAATACAACATCACATATACACATCACACAAACACACTCACATCATATATAACATTCAACTCAACCACACACACTCACTATCACTCACATCACACACACACACACATAGTATATATATATACACTCACACACATACACATATATATATATTACTATAACACACTAGTATATATATATATATATTTATATATATATATATATATATATATATTATATATATAATAATATATATATATATATCAATAATATATATATATATAAAATATATATTTTATATTATTAGTATATTATATTAATTATATATCATAATATATATCTATATTATATAATTATATATATATTATAATATATAATACATATACTGAATATATTATATTAATATGAGTATTAATATATATATATTTATATAATATATTATATATTATATATAGATATGATACCTCAGGTATATAATATACTATATAGGTATATAGAATATTATATATATATATAGGTATATAACCATAATACACAAACATATACTCACACACTCATCTATTTTCTTTACATCTACCTTATTTTATACATACATCCACAGGAAGGCATTCATCCATCCTGTCAGCCGCGCAGCGTCTTCTCCAGACATCCCTCTGCTGCTCTATTCTATTGCTCTTCTCTTTAGCACTCTCATTTTTGGTGCGACATCTGTTCCCGAGAAATCCCTCTCAACCGACTCCGACACTAAACCTCTATTATCGAGCATCCACACCCACCCTTCACGAGCGAGGCTACTTACCTGCCCTCTGGTGTCCATTCCATCTGGTCTCTATAGCGGCCACATCATTCACACAGATACTCGCTACCACATCACACATATCACCACACATCATCACACAAATATCTCAAATCTACACACACACGCACATTCCATGTTCAGTATCATCTTTTCCACCTATACTTCTCAATTACTTTCATTCTTATTCTGTCTCTCATACTTCTTGTTTCCTATCGATAGTTCGTATATCACACCCTTCATCTCCGCCTGTGGTGTTGTGTATTTCTCAGTTATACCTCACCTCACTCACATCTTACTCATCATGCTTTGCTCTCTATGTACAGATTCTTATTGTTTCCGCTGCCGTACGTATGCAGCCGTCTTGGTAGTGCAGTAATATGCACTGTTAAATAAATCACTTTTTTAGAGAACCTCTATAGTCACACAGAGTTCGAGAACTAGTTACATACTACTTACTCACTATATCGCGACATAAACATTTTCTGCTTTTCATAATAATCCTCACACATACCTTTTCTCAGGTTTCGTCGGCGTTAATTCCTTCCTCCACTTCCTCCCTCTACTGCGCTAAACAAATACCATCCGAGCCTAATTGCGAGGCTATTTTCACCGCCTTCTTCCCCTCCCCATCTCACCAACCAATCCTCATCCCCTCCTCATTTCTCCGGTTATTGTTAATATCTCTGTTTCTTCTGTACGACTCATCCATCCTCAATCCCACTATGATAGCTTTCCATCTCAATCATCCTCCGTATAACAGTGACTTCACACCAACCTCACTTCGAATCTGAGTCTCCTCTTATCGCTATATATATATAATTACTTATACGCAACATGCCAGATCGTCCTGAGAGCAATATGTCCATTTATGATCCCTCATTCTCAAATCTTTTTAAAACATATTTAAGTTTATTAGAATATTATTTGGTCAACATCTTCTAAATTATAATATATATATAAACTACAATATAAAGTGAGTGAGGTATATATATAAATATATTAAATAATATAAATATATTTGAGAATTTATTTATATATATATATAGTATATATTAATATATATATATATAATATATATATATAAATAAATATATATATATAATATTAATATATATATATATATATATCACTCATTATAATATATATTATTAATATTAATATATATATATTAATATATAATTTTAATATATATATATATATATATTTATATATAAAAAAACGTAATATATATATATATATATTAGGTATTTTGGCTTTTTATTCAATTCACAATGTTTAAAAATTAATTTCCTTTTTTTTTCTCCCTCTCTCAAAAAATCGGGTTGCAAATATCTGAAATGTTTTTGTCTTAAAAAATGAGGCCATTTAAAATTAGCTAATCGAATTATGCAAATTTTTTATTTTGATGCAAAATTTAAAAAGGAAAAGTTGAGCTTTGTTTCGTTCGTGGGAACAAACTACCTTTAAACATATATATAATATATATATATATATATATATTATTATATCATATATATTATAATATATATATATATATATTATATATATATACACTCCCCCCCTACCCCATACACCACACAAAGTAATAACACATCCATCCAATATTGTTCTTTTTCAACACAACAAATCACAGACACACTATATAGATAGGTCAAAAGAGGCTTTTTTATTATAAATATATATATTCATTTATATATACCTTTAAATACATATATATATATTAATATATATATTTATATAATATGAAAGATTTTGTTTGTGAAAATATGAAAAATGAAAAAGTGTATCCAACTGTATTTAGGAAATGCGATACTTGTGGTTAAAAGAAGATGACTTAAAATTATAGTTCCCTTGAGAATTCTACCTGCTTGCATTTAAATAATAATAATAATAATAATAATAATAATAATAATAATGATAATATAATAATTCTCACTAATACTAATAATAAATAACAATAACAATAACAATAAAAAACAATAACATAACAATAAATAACAATAACAATAACAATAACAATAACAATAACAATAATAATAATAATAATAATAATAATAATAATAATAATAATAATAATAATAATAATAATAACTAAGACGGAGAGAGAGAGAGAGAGAGAGAGAGAGAGAGTGAGTGAGTGAGTGAGTGAGTGAGTGAGTGAGTGAGTTGTTATGTAGTGAGTTGAGATGAGTGAGCTGAGTGAGTGAGTGAGTGAGTGAGTGAGTGAGTGAGAGAGAGAGGATGTAGAGAGAGAGAGAGAGAGAGAAGAGAGGAGAGAAGAGAGAGAGAGAGAGAGAGCGAGAGAGAGCATAAGAGAAGAGAGAGAGAGAGAGAGAGAGAGAGAGAGAGAGAAGAGAGGAGAGAGAAGAGAGAGAGAGAGAAGAGAGAAGAGAAAAAAAGAGAAAGTATGAGAGATATAAATATATATAAAATTTATCCGATCTCCCGTTCCGTGTGGCCGTTAAGAGAGAGAGAGAGAGAGAGAGAGAGAGAGAGAGAAAGAAAGAGAGAGAGAAGAGAGAGAGAGAGAGAGAGAGAGAGAGAGAGAGAGAGAGAGAGAGAGAGAGAGAGAGAGAGAGAGAGAGAGAGAGAAAAGAAAGAGGAGAAAGAGAGAGAGAGAGAAGAGAGAGAGAGATGAGAGAGAGAGAATGAGAGAGAAAGAGAGAGAGAGATTAAATTACAAGGCAGATTTGTACAAAATTTATTAATGAAAATATAAAAAAAATAGCATTAAAATGAGCAACACGGATTGTCTTTAAAATTTATTTATATATTTAATAATTTAGGCATTCTTTTAGCAATCAATCAAGTTATAAAAAAATTAACAATTCAGGCACCATTGTTTTTAGCGTGATATCTATAATATTTTATATATATAATATAATATATATATATATATACTATATATATATATACCTAAATATGTTATATATAAATTTTATTTATATACCATTATAATAATATATAATGGTAATATACATATATATATATACTATATATGGAGAGTAAATCTCATTCTGAATACCATCTGATATCTAATAATTATATATATAGGTAATATAAATATATATGGAATATTATATAGATAATATTATAGATAATGTATAAGAAAATGAGATATATAAAAAAAAACAGTGAGGACAGAGCTCGTGGGTTTAAAAACATAATATCACAAGCACATATATATATATATATATATATATATTATAGGATATATAATTATAGAATATAATTATATTTATATATATATATACAATATAATTATACTATATATATATATATTGCAAATTAGGTCTATTATATATATATATATATATTATATATATATCATTATAAAATCAGTGGCAGCCCGTGGTACAATCCCTAAGCATATGATATATATACTAATATATATTATCTATATATATATATATATATATATATATATATATATATTATATAATTGTATAATTATATATATTTATATATATATACTAAAATATATATATAAATATTATATTATAGTTACTCTAACAGTAAACCATTCATCTTATAAAGGTTATAAAGTTTGTACTTTTCATATTGCAAATTTTGATATATACGTAATTATGTCCTCAAACTTGTTAGTAATATTGAAGACAAAGGCTTATTCAAAAAATCTCTTCAATTTTAAAATTTGCTTTGAGTATAAATAACTCGTGCTAAACTCGGATTTCAAGCTTAAAAACTCACTAATTAATAATAAATTTTAATCTCACTTCTGGGATTATATTATCTTAGGCAAGGTAGAATCTATATTAGCAGCGATTTATTAATGTGAAAACAATAATAGTAATTAATTAAAGGCATCACAAATAAATAACGTTATTATTAAAATGTCAATTTAGCAATGTTATGCAGGAATGTGTGGTAGTGAGCAGTCAAACCCAACTACCACCGTCTCTTTAGTCGCATTTTACTACACCGGGAGGAACATACGCTGTAAGTCAATTCTTATTCCCCTTCACACATACGGGATTTAAAGAGGTATTGGGGAATGTTCTGTAAGCATGTTTTCTGAGAAAGAGGGAGTTTGGATATAAGTATGTGTTAATTAATGGTAAATGTGGATAAAAGATGTTGTCTGTGAGGATGAGTTGTGGATATGAACGCAAAAGAGTAGAAATGCGAACGCATTTATAGTCAGCAAGAGAATTCATTGGGAGAAACTCTATCATGGGCACCTAAGTTCTAGAAACTCGGAGATGAATTTCATCGCTGCGAGTGCGCTAAACATTCTACCTTAATATATATTATATATATATAGTATATATAGGCTTAAAAAATATTAAAAAGTTGAAATGACACAATTTCGATAATTTCAAACATAAATTGGATATCTATAAATATTATATTAATATTTAAATATATTATTATATATATAAATAATATTATATTAAATTATATAATATATATAATATATATATATATATTATATAATAATATATAATATATATATATATATTTAATATATATTATTTATATATTAAATATATATTTAATCCAATAAAGGTATCCTACCATAATAACTCATAGCTACAGTTATGCTAAGAGTGTAGTTTTTGGTTAGACTGATAAGTTATCACCACCATTACGCCGTAAAAGAAACATATATGATTAAATAATGAGGGGTTTTTCAGCACCCTTTCTAATAAGGCAAGAGAAATTATGAATAATTTTGACCTTCATAAATGAATATTCGAATCTGATCTTACGCATAATGCATAGTCTTCCAAAATTTTTTTTTTTTTATCTTTTATTAAAGTAGGAATAGGCTAATTTTAATAAAAAATAAATTAAAAGAAATGTCGGAAAAATTGTTGTTGAATTCCATTTCGGATTTTTAACTATAATGAAAATTTAAATTGCAAAAATAAATACTGATTATTCTACTGAATGGAAGACTAAAATTTTTTTATTATTATTTATTTTTAATTTTTGATTAACTTATGAGAGAAACTTAAATAACCTATCTTAAAAATTCAATCCCCAGTAGTACTATATTTGGTAATAATTTCCTTATCTCAAGGTTTCCAATCCTCTCTCTACAATTATATTATATAATTACTTCACTTTTTATAATGAATTTAACATCTCCTTACTGAGCTCTTCCTATTTGTGATGCTTTATCTTCTTCGCCTTGACACTGAGGACGGCGGTGCGCTAGGACATGAATTGGGATGCATCCTCGCGATCAGATGGAATGTCGAGACCTCCAATGGTTCGTCGCCGCTTTTATATATGCGTATTGATAATGATGTATTCACACCGTACTACTTATGGTAGAGGCTAGTACACCATACGTTGGCGGGTAGCGACATAGTGAGGAGCGTGAGTGAGCTAGAGGTGTTTGCTTAATGATGTATCATCACGAACAAGCAGATCTCGAGGATTATGGAGGTAATCAATATATTATATATATATATATTATATTATTTATATATTATGTAAAAAATTAAAAAATATACAACATATACTGTATTCCTATATAATATATCTTCAGGAAATATGTATTTTTTTTATATAATTATTTTTTTTTATTATTGTATTTATTGGTTATTTTATTTTTTAATTTTTTATTTTATATATATATATATATTATTATTTAATATATACTATAATTATATATATATGTATATATATATATATATATAATTATTATATATATATATATATATAAATATTATTTTAATTATATATAATATATATATATATATATATATATATATATATAATATTATATATATATATATATAATTATATATATATATATATATATATATTATATATATTAATATATATATATATAAATTATATATATAATATATTATATAAATAAAGTATTAATATAATATTATTTAATTAATTAAATATGAGCGATGAGATATTTTTATCATAATTTATACATATATTTATTTTTTATTTTAGTTTAAATAATGCTTGAGGAAGGTGAAAAAATATAGGAAAGTGAGGGAGAGGTGGGGTAGAATTGAATAAGAGGGACATATTAATATTATGAGCCATATTATATATGGGACCGTACATTAGGCTATATTATATTAGGAAGCTCTAGAGAAGTAAAGAGAGTAAGACCGTATTTACGAGAGTGAGTGTGTAGAGGGTTTATATTAATTATTTTGTACGGTAAGAATTTAGGATAGGGATAAGGGATTGATGAGTATAGAATAATTAACGTAACTAGTATAGTAATCAGAGTATTAATATATTATACCGGGGAATTATGTAATAGGTAAGGTGAGGAATGATAGGTATAATGGTACGGTTGAGTTAAGGGTAGTAGGAGTAGAAAATGATAGGTATAATAATACTGCATATATATATAATATATATTATAGGAGGTATGTTTTAGCTAAGTGGAGGTATATAATGGTAATGAGAAGATTAGCCGTCGAAAATGGATTATTAAAATTTCTGTTTTAAAGATGCCGGACTAAAGGAGATTATATATATTATATATCCCCATACACTTATAAAATGAAATAGAGATATAAATATTAAATATATGACAAATAGTATTATATTAAAAAATGTATTAATTATATATTAATATATTACATATGTTATAAATTAATATTATATCACATCTGTAAACTATTATACTATCTAGATGAACGTCAGCTTGATATATGATATCAGGAAGCGGATAATCACAATGGACAACATAAATGAGTAAATAGTAGTGATGAAGTTCATACATGTGTCGAATGATCAAAAGATCTGAAACTGTGAAATTTATTTTCCTGTAAATTTTCCCATTGAGATGAATTTCTTTTGTTTTGAAGATATGTTATCATTAGATCTAATTAATTTATGAAATGTCTGTTCATTAATAAATGTGAAGGAGGAATTCCAGTCTTAGAACGAGGTGTTGTTGTTATACGATAATAGAAATAAGTTAATTTCGGTATCAATGTTTTTGTAATCAACATTGTGGCATTTCATGTTTCTTTAGTAGTAGTAGATCTATTTTTGTAGTCTGAATCACTTCAGGCCATTTGCTTCATTTTTTTTATATATAAGTATAATAGATTATGTCGGAGGAAAAACCTTCTGTATCAAACGGTGCAAGCGCGGAAGTGAAAATGACGGAGATTGATGCGGCGGTATCCGTGCCAGATTCATCGGCGATGCTGGATAAGATGATTTATAGCTACTAGCTAAAAATAATATAAGAGAGTGCTAATAATAAGAGTAAGTAGAGTATAAAGTTGAATAGCAGAAGGGATTATCACTGGAGAATATAAGACTACTTGCGCGGCTTGATACAGGTAATGAAAAATCTTTCATTAATGTGGCTGTTATATGGATATAAAAATATATATTAAATTAAAAGATAATGAAATAGATTAAATAATAATATATTTATTTAAAATATTTAGACGTAAATTTTTGTTTTAAATAAAACAATATTTTTTTTTATAACTATATTTTTAAATAATAATTAAATTTAAAAAATAATTTTATTTATTATAATAATTAATTTATAATAATTAAATAAATAAAATAATTATATAAATATTTATATATTAAAATATTATATATTTTAAAAATAAATAATTAATAAAATTTAATGTAAAAAATATAAATAAAAATATATATAAATAAGTAAATTTGCTGTGTGAAACTCCGCATACCGCCGGAGCATTCACACGAGAGCAGAGTAACTATACCTCGTCACTTACATTATTAAAAAATATGCTTCTATCGCGCTTATATTGTTCCTCTAGACGGATGTATGGCTCGTATTAATTATTTATGTCTCGTAGAATATTTCAAAAAGAGTTTATTGTATTGATTTGCTATAATTATCTGACTAAAGTACAGCTATCTGCTAACAAAATGAATATAGTAATAAGATAAAATATAGAAATAAAAACTGAAATGAGTTATATAGAACGACTATTACAATAAACGAGCCTTGATAATTTTACATATTACTTATTGATTATCAATAATATGACATATCCAACTCTGAGCCCTGGAATATGAGTATCAAACATTCATATCATAAATAAGAATGATATTATGCTCACAAAGATACCTCATTGATTTACTCAAATCATTATTCTTAATATTATTACAAAGTATTAATTTAAACATTTAATTGTTGTTATGGATATTACATAAAACATCACACTACATTAATGACTTTAGAAATCCATTTTATAGATATTATATAATACCAAACTAAAATCAGCGCCTCTATCAGACTTTACTGTACTTGGTGATGTAAATAACTATATATATAATCATCTATACGCATAAGAAGTCACGTTATTGAACCAATCTTCAAATATATGAAAAGATTAGACGATGATTTTTTTAAATTAGAATATAAAAATGTATATAAATTAAATTAAGAGACTCAAGCCATTAAATATATTGGTATATCTGTGGAAATTTATATATATAAATGTACCTTTACCATAATATTGCAGCTTAATTAGATCCCTCGTTTATATTAGGCAAGTTTTTTTGTAACAATATATATAAGAATCAAGGATTAATATACGTCTTTATTATTTGATGTTGCTAAGTTATGAGAATAAATCATTCAAATCTCGAGAGGATACAGTATTATTTAGTTACGCCATCACCATTAATAAGGAAAAAAGAGATAATCTACTATGAAACCAACTCACCTCTACATAGTAAATCAATAACAGATATTCAATGGAGAATTTCTATTATAAAGTATCCTAGTCTATTAGTTATAGAAAAACACATCAGCTATTAACACTCAAATAGATGTACGTGTGCATAATAAATTTTAGATAATATTACTTAATTTCATATCAAGAAATTAACGACTTAGTACAAAATTGTAATGTATCCTATTTTCAGATTAAGGTGGAAAGTTTAAGCACAGAATGTTTTACTCAACACGCTTTTGAGTTTAAATTACTTTGAGCAAGGAAATTACACTTGGTCACTATACCTCATCTCAAATTAATTGACTATCTCACAAGTGAAAGAGTTAAAATTTAATGACTCAATAGCTGGCTAATAATTCGGGACTGAAAAGTATAAGAAAAAAGGATGGCTGATCAAGAATGTTGAAAGAGAATCAAATTGATATTTCCAAAGACAACTATCATATTTACGAATTTTCTAATATCTAGATGCAAAAAAGTATATATTTTACCAATATGATATATCACCTTCTATTTCTATTTAAGGGCTGAGTGTTGGTTAAAAAATAGGTTGTTGATTTACAGTGATTTTTGATGATATTGATCATGACTCCGCTCTCAGTATGAGCTGTTTATTGCATATATTCCTAAAATTGGTGGAATAGGATAAAATTAAGATTAATAATTTAATTAATATATAATTTAAATAATATATATATATATATAATATATAATAATATATATTAAATATATTAATATATATATATATATATTAATATATTATATTACTATTTATATTATATATATAATAATATTATTATATTTATTAATATAATTAATTAATATTATATTATATTATATATTATATATATATATTAATATTAATATATTTATTAATAATAATATATATTAATATAAATTTTTATCAAACAATCTCACTAACTCTGCATCTATCGCATCACGTACATCCGCAATCTACGCATATCCGCATCATAGTATGCTCAGATAAATGACATCTGCTAAAATCACTAAATATATTAATATTACTATTATAAAATTATTAATTTAAATATATTTAATTTATATATAAATATTACATTTATATATATAATATTAATAATAATATAATATATATATAATATATATATATATAATAAATTAATATTGATTAATTTATACAATAAAAAATCTCATGAATACACATAAACAAATATTATGGATATAAAATAATAAATATAAATATTAATATATATTGTAATATAATATTAATATATAATTATATATATAATAATATATATTATATATATTAATATATAATATTATTATGATAAATATATATTATATAATTATATATTAATAAATTAAATTATATATAATAATAAAAAAATCGTGGAATCTTGGTTAGACTAACTTTAATAGTTTTATCATTATGTGACCTTCTCGTAACTAGTACTAAAAATATAAATTTCTAAATGAGTTAGAATTTGCTTGTTTGTGTTCTAGTGGTGTGTTGATATTTCAACTCTTTCTTTAATACATATTAAAATTAAAAATAATTCATATTGACAAAATTATAATTATTGTGTCGTGGTATGTCTGTAATCTTGTTTGACCGAAATGTTGATTTGGTATAAAAAATCTTAAATAAATTGAGGGTTGGTATGTTAATATCAGCTAAGCATGACATAATGTAGGTTTGTATATTTATTACACTCCATATTATCAAAATTTAAGACTATCTGTCATAGTAGTCTAGTGATGAAATGTGATTGTAAAAATAAATGAGAATTATGTGTTCCTTATAATTTACACTGAATATTTATTATGCATTACTTGTATCTTTATTGACAAGAATTAATCAAATATTAATAAAATTCTATGTTATTACTAATATGAAACTATATCAGTTTAGAAGAAAATATATATATTATTGGTGAGTAAGGGTTGTGTTTTATCATGTGCTGGCTGCAAAATTTATAAAAATTATTAAATTAGAGTGGGTAGCCGTGTACTGAATCACTTGTGGCTTCCTACTTGTTCACTTATCATAAGTTTTCCGCATATTATATTTACTTCTAATCATCTGACTATAGAAGACATTCTTCTCTGTTAATTTACAAGATGAGTATCTTCTTTAGTTTGATGACTAAAATATGTTTCAAGTGTTCCTTAATTATTAATTATTTAAATTATATTCGTTTAAGATGCAGTTTTAAGATATATGTGACTTCAGCTTTTGGTACTCTAAATTCAATTTTGTTAGGATCCCCTAAGCTGAAGTGGTATACATTTGCACTTTACAGGTATATTCTTATTGTCGAAACTGTTATAGCGGTTTTACTTTTGCTAATCAGCGGGTTTTATCTTTAGTCATCGTAGTCACATTTCCTACTTCTAACTTTATTTTCTAACGAAAATGAGTGCTTTTCTCATGCACATTCCGATATTAACCCTTATTGGTATCTTTTTATGACTTAAGTTTTTAGAAGTTCTCAATGCCTTAATAGTTCTTCTTCTTCTTTCTCAAAGAAGTTTTCTTTAAATTTAAAATGGGCACACAGGTTCACTTACTGGTCTCACTACCTTTGTCCTGTACCCTCCTATTTTCCTTTTATTCCTAAGAACTTATGTTTTACTACTATGTGTATATTATCAGAATATTATCAGAATATTATATTCATATTATCCACATATTATTTTTATATTATCTAGATGATTTCATATATTAAATTTGGACACTATAGGGTCCTACAATGTATCATTCTGGTAGTATAGTATTCTATATATTTATGGTTTTAAGTAATGCTTAAATGCGCTACTTATACTAGTATGATAGTGAATTTGTCCTGTAATATTTCGTGTGATGCAAAGTATTGTGTAATAGACTGTAAGCTCATTTTAAATAAGGTCATCGTCAAAATCTACATAATCGTTGTTAGTGAGGAAACTTTATATGCTTCAATGATGATACTGATGCTAAGGTGAAAACATTAATATAATCCCAGTATTTTATGATGTTTATGAAACTCTACATGTGATCATTTTGAAGACAAAGATCATTCAGATTAGTGATCTATTCTGCTGCGATATATAGCTGGTGGAGAGAAAAGAGGTTTTGTAGATTCTGAGGAATTTAATTGTTGACATTCATAGATTATGGTGTTTCTTTTCTCTTTGTTATAAAAGAATTATTGTGAGTAGCTTTTAAATTTTTTGTTGTCTAGTATAATTGCATCTGTTGAAGATAATATTTGATTCAATTATGTTTTAACATTGTTCTTTGTGATATTTTTTTGGATTAAAACAGAACACTTCAAAAATCAGCATAACATTGACAGTGATGAAGAAGTGATAGTAAATGTGTGTGGGTTTGATGCTGTAAGAAGATATAGATATTTTGGGGATATGGTAATTAGTAGGAAAGAGGTAAATAGGTAGAGTGAGAAAATTGAAGAGTGGTAAATCATCTGGTATAGATGGAATTACTGGTAAAATGATCAAGAATGGAGATGAGAGCGTGATTGACTGGACATAGAAGTTGTATAACAAAGCGTTTGTTTAGGATGTAGTTCCAAAGGACTGGAGGTAAGCAGTGGTAGTGCTCTTGTATAAGGGTAAGGGTGATAAGGGGAACTGTAGAAACTGTAGAGGGATTAGCTTATTGAGTGTTGTAACTTGTAGTGAATATATACTAGTATGCTGGTAATTTTAGTTGAAAGAGGGCGTTGAGTGACTGAGAGGCTGATTGTTAAAGAACAAGGTGCATTTAGAAGTGATACAAGATGTGTAGATAAATATTTAAATTGAAGCAAATGAGATAAAAGAAGAGCAAACTGTAATTAAGTTTTATAGACTTGCAGCAGGCGTATGACAGGATTAATAGGGAAGCTCTGTCTCAGGTGTTGATGATATATGGTGTTATGGTAGACTTCTAGTTGGAATCAAAAGTATGTATATTAATAGTGAAGCGTGTGTAAGAATAAATGTAGTGGAGAGTGAATGTTTTGATATTAATAGTGCAGTGAGACGGGGATATATTATGTATTCATGGCCATTTAATATGTGTATATAGTAGTATATATATATATAGTATATGTTATAGTAGTAGTATATACTATATATATATATAGTACTACATATATATCAACTATATATATATAGTACTATATATATAGTATATATTATAATATATATACTATATATATATTATATATAGTAATATAATTATGTATATAATATATATAATAGTATATATATATATATATATATATAAGTATATAATATATAACAAATATATGTTATATATATATATGATATATATATATATATAGTATATATATTAGTATATATATAGGTATATACTATATATATTTATATATTATATATATATATATATATATATATATATATATATATATATATATATATATTATATAGTTAGGAGTTATGAAACAAATTTACTCAACACTGCAGGTAAATAAGACACTTAAATAAAGTAAAATGTTGATCAATTTATCTAATTGTGAAAAAAGTTTCCCCAGGGTTAGACTTAAAAAATATCTTTATGGTAATTGTTACCCAGAGGGTTTGTCACCCATGATTTTTATGATTTATAAAAAGAAATCAGTATATTCTAAAAAAAAATAATGAAGAATAGTGAAAAGCGAAAATTTTCGCTCTCTTTAGGAAAAAAGTTACAGCCCTCTCAAAGTTGTTAAATCCATAGACTTTTATATATATTGACTCATCCAGGTTAAGGTCTGGCAATTTCAGGCCTCTAAACGTCGGTACTGATAAATTTTGTTAGGGTATAGCACAGGAGAATCTATGGTAGAATTAACCAAATTTTTATCATAAACCTGAACTAGGATGGCGCCCTAAGACGAGCACGAGGCCCACTAATTTGTTAATAATAGTACTGCAGAGGGGTGGTTTGTAACTTTAAGGAGGCTGTGAACTGTTTTTGTCCTAAAGAGACTGCCGATTTTCGCGCTTTCACTATTCCTCATTATTATTTTTTTAGAGTATATTGCTGTGATTTGTCAAAAAAAAAATTTTTCGATTTGTTGGGTTTTTAAAATAACAAATCTACGGGATTTTACAAGTTGTTGAGAGGGAGCTGGTACTTTTTTTCCGCTAACGGGAGAGCGAACGATTTTCGTTTTCAACCATTCTTTATTATTGTTTTTTTAGAAGGTATATCCTGTTGTTTTCATAAAAATCGGGGGTGACAACGCCTCGTGGGTGAAGGTCAATTACCATTTTTAATAAGTTTGGCTTTTTGTTGTAATTGGAAAAAACAAGAAGAGATGGATTTTTACTTAAGATTTGAAAAGACAGGAAAAATAATATTTGTAATTTTCTTTTTTAAAAATTAACAAATAAGCTTTGTATCTTAACTACTAAAAGCTAGATAATAATTAAAAGTTTTTGGATATAAATTTGATGTTTAGATACTTTTATCGGTTTTACAAGTTGGCTTAATTCTTCCATTAGCTTAATTTCTCTTTCAGCAAGTTAATATTTGTGGTCGCGTATATTCATAACAGAATTTTCCTTGGCCAGTGAGTTGTTGAAAACATTTTTCAGGGGGCAGAGTGGTCGGGCACTTTGTTTCCGCAGAATTTGACAGGAGCTTGTCATATATTTTTATTATTAAAGCCTTTGGTTAGAAAGACCATATTCCGTGCAAACCAAAAGAAATAGAAAGTAACTGGAGTTTGCAGTATTTAATCTCAGTTGTGGTAACAGAAGCATAAGCAATAAGGGCACCACAAATGGTTGCTGGCTGAGAATTCCCATCGCGGCATATGAAATAGATGGTAAGAGATTGGCCAAAAAATTAATTTTGGGGTAATTTGTCGAATTGTTCTTTATATTGCCGAAAATGGCAAAGTGCAAAAGAATATAAAAGTAACCTATCAATGGCCCTCCATCCAGGATTTTTCCAATACGAAGGCATCTCTTACCTCTGGAGTATTACATTATTTCAAGACCTCATGACCTTTCAGTTGTGCTCATCAATATATGTATAATTTAGAATAGGCACTGTGGTATGCTATTAAATGAGTCGCAAGAACATGTCTAGTATATCTGTCGCAAAAACGTGGTGTTGGCAGAATACGTGTACCGAGGCATACTTAAACCCATTTGTAAACATTTTTTGCTGTATGTCTAAAGTACAACCCCATTGCTTAATGGTTCTAGGCTGAGGTACCAGAGTAGATATCAACACAGTGACATTGTTTGGATCTAGAGCTAATGCATCATAGTCATCAATGATACAACGAATTCCTTTAAATATATTTTCGGCGGAACACTTTCACATCTAACTACTCTTAATTTTTTGATTTCTTTAGTGGGATTTTGAAGGAATACAACCTGATACTCTTCTTCTTGCTTTATTTTTCCTTTTCCTGCTGGTAGCCTTTTTCCATCAAAATGCAAACAGTAAATGCTTTTATTTGTAGAGAAGGATTTTTTATTTTCAAAAGTTTGATTCTCAATTTTAATCATACGTTTGAATCTTCCAACCTGTGAAGGGGTTGGTAAGATTTATTCTCTTCTTAATGCAAGAAGCTAAAAGAAACTTTTGATGCTTTTATTTAGTGAAAGTGATGAGGTCATGGTGCAACTTAATGGGTGGTTTGCCCCCCATTGATCCTTCAATATTTTCTTTTTTGCCTTAGGGGGACGAATTATAGCGCTTACATTAGACTGGTATCTGAATCGCGGTTGAGGTATTTTTGTTACGTTATTTGTTCATGTTTTACCTTAAGCAATTTTTTTTAGTTTTTTTCTTCCTTATTGATGGATGAATCGAGGGAATTGGAGCTGGTTTTAACCGAGTTTGTGTACCCTAGTTTTTGCTTTCAAGATTCGATATTCTTTTGTCAAATAAAGTTCCTTCTTGTCATTTGACACAAACCATTGGTCCCTGCTGGCTTTTGTAATGTCCAAAATAAAGAATTAGTTTCTTTAAAAATAATATGTGTATTGGATATCTTTGATTTCTCTCATATTCTCGCTAGTTAGTTTTTAAATGTTGCTGCAAATAAGTTGGACTCATTTTCTTCCCATAAAATTAATTAATTTCTTATGTATATTCTTGTATTCGTTTTTGCTACGATTTTTCATTATCAAGTAGTGTATAGCAACATTTTAGAACATCTTTTTTTGAAGGTAACCTCACGTAATCTTTGAATGCTCATTTCTTGGCACATTTTTTTTATGTCCTTTAGTCGTAACACTTGGTCGAAGCTTTTGGCCGCAAATTTTTAGCATTCACGTGCATTAAAAGTCAAGCCATGTAGCAGCTAAACTAAGCTGGAACGTTCGAGCTGAAAGCAATTGCATAATTTTTATTTAGAATTAATTTGAAATATAAAATCGATAAATTATGTCAAAAATGATTACTTTCAAAACAATGAAGAGTTAAAGAAATAAGCAATTTAAAACTCTTTAGGCATTGTTTATTTATACAAATAAAGCACCAAAGTTTCAAAAACTACGTATGCAACGAAGCACAGCCACCTTTCACGACAGTCATTTCAACACTGAAAGAAATTTTCTCTATTTAAGGGGAGACTTCATAACTAGACCCCCTACTTTTTTTAAAAGAAATAAAAAATGGAGCTTCAATATAATGTTTATTATGGCAATCATGCTCGCCCGCAATGACATAGCAGAAAGCTCGAAATTAGAAAAAAGGTGGCTGTTAGTGGCATAACGTTTAATAGTAAATATATATTTATATATTATATATATATAATATATATATATATATATATATAGTAATATATATAATACGATATAAATGTACTAATAAGTATATATATATATTATATATATATAATATAGAGTATATATATATATATATATATAAGTTATATATATAAGTATAGTATAATGGGTATAGCTGTAAGTGTTCTTTCTGACGCTATCGATATTTTAAGTGTTTAAAATCAAATTTTCGATATATGTGTTATCGATTATACCGCAAAACAGAGAAATTTAAGTGGAGGTGTTTATTCATAGAAACATAATATATTTACTGTATATATATATATATTATATAATTATATTATAATACTCATTATGTATATATACTAGTATATATATAGTATATATAATATAGTATATTATATATATATATATATATAAATATATAGTATTTATATAGTATATATATATATATATATATTAGTACAGTATATATATATATATATATATATATATATATAATATATATAATAGATAATATATATATGGAATAATTTATATATATTACTATATATAATATATATATTATTATAATATATATAATTATAGGTACCTTTATGATTTCGCCAACCACATAAAAAAAAGGTAGATGTAAAGTTGGTATTTCGTATTCTATTATGCAGCAAGAAACTGCCTTTAAAGGGCTTTTTTTGTTTTATTTAAAATTCAATTTAATTTCTTTTTATAATTTTTTATATTCTTTTTTCTGTGGAAGTTTAAAAAGTATAAGAATAATTGAAAACATGTATATTTAGTTGTAATGTTCGTGTATAAATAAAAGGAGCATTTAAATGTACTCGAAGCATGTATTTTCCTAGATAATTCGTAATATCAGTGTTACTAGTAATTATGTTTGAAAATGTTGAAAATTATGTATGAAAGAATCAAAGTTAAAGTCACTGGATTGTTTGGCATAGTACGGTGTCAATGTTTTGTGGGTAATGAGCCTGTTGTGTCTTTGTCTAAGGAAATCTTGTGTTTTTAAAGAGCGCATTAATCATATCTAAAAGATACTACAACACTTAACCGGAAAGGAGGAATACATTGGCTGGAATGCTGGTAAAATTTTTTTATTATTTTAGGGTATCCGGCACCGATGGCAGGAGTCGGGGTCTCTAGGGCCGTTCCGGGGAACTGAACGGGTAGGACTGGATTCCGCGCCCCTCGCGGGGAGGGTCTCCGGAACCGGCCGCTCTTTGGTTAATTTGGGTGGTATTTGGGTGTCGCGCCCCTCCCCTACGGGGTATGGAGAACGTCCCCCCCTCTCGCCCCTGTGTTCCCCGTCGGGTCGAGCCCCCTCTTAGGCATTGCCGTGTAGATACGCTTTTAACAAATAATATATAGATATATACTTAGTTATATGTCCCCTCGCGCGGTTCGAGCTCGACCCCCCAAAAAATAGCCGCTTTGTTTTTTTTTTTTTTTTTTTTTCTTTTTTTATTTTTTATTTTTTTTTTTTTAAAACATTTTTCACGCACTAAAAATTTTGCCAGGGTTCCAGCAATGTATTCCTTTTCCTGTAGCTATTGTAGTTTTTTGAGATATGGATTGTGGTCTTCTTAGCAGGCTGGCCTTATACATTATAATTATAATTATATGATTATAATTATATTAAAATTATAGTTTTATATTATAATTAGTAGGATTATAATTAGTAATTATAATTATTATTATTTTTATTAATTATATTATTATTCATTTATTGGTATTATATTAATTATTATTATTATTATTACTTATTATTATTATTATTATTATTATTGATTATTATTATTATTAATTGATTATTAATATTTATTATTATAAACAAATATCGAACAAGCAGTAAGAGAAATTATATAAATGTATTAAATAAATGCAATGTATAATTAATAGAATTGAATATGCGCTAAGTCTCTAAAAAACCTTAATATAGCGTGGTCTTTTCTTTCGTGTACTTAAAGCTTTGTTCCTTTTCGGCGAACCATGAAGTGACTTTGCGAGAGTTTTAGAAATATTTGCGGGATTTAAAATATTTTCTTTCTGTTTTACAACAATATTATTATGATATTAACTACGGCAACGCTTACAAAATTAGTGGTTGGCGAAATCACAAAGAACCTAGTATATATATATAGTATAGTATAAGTATATATATATTATATATTATATATATATAATATATATATATAGTTAATATATAGTATATATATGAATCTATGTATATAAGGACTCTTATTAGGAGTATTATAAATATATATATATATAATATATGATATAAGTTTATATATATATATATATATAGGTATATATATTATAATCAGTATTATATATATATATATATATATAAGTGATATATAGTATATATATTATATATATATATATATAGTATATATTAGTGTATACGTATATTATATATATATATATATAATATATATATATATATAGTATATATATATAATATATATATATATATATATATATATATTTATATATAAATATATATATATATAAATATAATATAGTATATTAGTATATTAATATATTATAAAGATGGACTTTAATTCCATGTGATATTATTCGGACCTTTCAAATATCTACTGGTTATATATAGAATTTACAAAGTGGCATAAAGTTTTTTATGTGTTTTCCGTGAAGTTGACGTATTTTTTGTTCAATTTTTCTGAAAATTATGGAATTTGAAGGATTTATTTCCACTTGTGTGAGAATGGATTAATACCTGTTTAGCGATTGGCTGCAACATTTTAGTTGATAACTAGAGTAAAAAGGTTTGTAGAAAGTGTCAGCAAAGAAGTGTGTAAATTACGCAAAATAAGGAGAAAAGTTTTATTTTGTAATGTAGCTTTTTAAAATTGTGGTTCGAAGTATAGTGTTTCTACCATAATTTCCTTTTTTTTTAATATTAAAATTTTCCATTTTAGGCTGAAGTACATATAATTATGTAATTCTTTGTACATACGAAACAGTTTCGAAAAGGGTAGTAACGCTATTTAGAAATGTCAGGTGAACCACAGTTTAGATGTGGTTATAATTTTTGGCAGGGACACGTATAATAGTACTATAGTATAGTATATTATCTATATATATATATATATATATAGCTATATAGTAATATATATAGTATAATATATATAATATATATATATATATATATATATATATATTATAATATATATATATATATATATATAAGTATATAGTATATATATATATAACTATAATAATATATGATAATATGTGATATATATAAATATATAGTATATAGTATATATATGTGTATATATATATATATAGTATATATAGCGTATATATATATATATATATATGATTAATAATAATAATATTGATGATATATACGTATAGATATAAATGATATGTTGTGTTGGAAAAGTTCATTTTTCCTTAGGAAATAAATGTAAGTAAAAAAAAAAAAAAAAAGGATTTTTTTTGGGGGGGGCTCGAGGCCGGCGGGGGCATAGTGATATATATACTTATTATTTGTAAAGGTATTGCGAGCGGCAATCGTAGGGGGGCTCGGAGCCGACGGGGAACAGCAGGGGGGACGTTTTCCGTGACCCCGTAGGGGAGGGGCGGAGGAACCCGCCGCCAGCAGCCAGAATGACCAAGAGCGGGGTTCCGGAAGACCCTCCCCGGAGGGGGGGAAATAGTGCAACCCCGTAGTTCCCGGACAGAAGGGGCCGAGAGACCCCGACTCCTGGCAATATCGGTGCGGTATACCTTGGGGTATTAATATAGTTATAAAAGAATGATTTTTCAAATTTACTAAAGTCTATTTATTTTAAAGAGTAGTACGTATAGAAAAGGTCTCTAAATAGGCTTTCTACTCATATATATATATATCGTAGTTAAATTTTTTTTTGTCTATAGTTTTTTCGCGCACTAAAATTTGTAGCCCGAAGCATTCCAGCAATGTATTCTTTTTGCCCGCGGTAGTCTGTCTTGTAAGTTTTTGAAGAATAGTGGATTTTGTGGCATCTTCCTAGAAGCTGATAATTGTATATAGAAATTTATTATATATATAATATTACCTATATAGTATATATTATATATAGGCGTATATATATATAGTATAGTATATATAAGATAGTAGTATATATATATATATATATATATATATATATATGTATAATAACTTAATTACAACTTTAAAACAGGTATCGGTATCGAATAGATATCGAGTTGCGATCATATATTTCGATATATCGAAATCGAAGGTCAAGAAAGTGAAGACTTAGGTTTTAGCTCCATGTAT